>JANJYP010100191.1:0-14471 GCA_024605115.1 Rastrelliger brachysoma | reverse complement strand
TCCATTAGTTTCTAGTCAAAATTAAAAGAGAAAAAAGTGGGTGTAACATCTGCCCTGGTGTTATTGTCTGAGAAGTACTGCTTATTTAATTCATTTTCTTTCCTGTATAATGTGAAATGCTGTCTCAAAGCTTCACAGGCCAAAGACATGAAGTAATGGCTCAGTATTCTCTGAGGGATCGTGAATGAGAAAACAAGAGTGATGTGTTTCAAAGCTAAGTGGGGGAAAGGAAGATGCGTGATTTTTTTTTTTTAATACACAAAAACTGAGCACATAGAGTAATGGTGTAAAAGATTGTGCAAAGTTCTGAAAGACTGAGAATGAATGGATGAAAAAGGAGCGATTCCCCTGCTAGCTTTCCTTGGATGAAATAAAG
Source organism: Rastrelliger brachysoma (assembly GCA_024605115.1). NCBI lineage: Eukaryota > Metazoa > Chordata > Actinopteri > Scombriformes > Scombridae > Rastrelliger > Rastrelliger brachysoma. The sequence continues at coordinate 14,095 of JANJYP010100191.1, read as the reverse complement.
ACTTGGCATTAAGAAGAAATGTAATTCGCTGTGTCCATTAGTAATCTGGCACAGTCAGCTTGTGCAGTAGGTGGGGTCTCACTCCTTTTTTTTCATCCATCCGTCTTTCACCTCCTTCTATCTCTCTGTCCTCCCTCGCTCTGCTCCTACTCTCTCACACACTCCTTCTCCCTCTCTCTCTCCATCTCATTTTCTGCCCTCGTTTCTCAGAGCAATAGTCCCAGGGGAAGCAGGCACAGAGCTCCGAGGCAGAGAAAGAGGAGAGGATGGAGGAGTGAAAATGACAATGACAGTTTGTAGGGCAGGCATTTTGCTAAGAGGTGGGAAACGAAAGTGAAGGAAGAAAGAAGTGCAGGGAACAGAGAGAAAAGAGGTTAAATAAAAGAGAAGAAAGAGAAAGAAAACAGGAGGTGAGAAGGTGTAACAAGGGGAAAGACAACAACAGAAACAACAGTAGGTAAGGACAAAAGCTCCTTTCATTCATCAATTTATTTTCCCATTCATTGTAAAAGCTAACAGGAGCAACACGATTGTTTGAGAAGTGATGAAAAGAGGTATTAACTGTTTGACAGCGCATAGCAGTGAAGCCCGAGGGAGCTGTTTACAGAGGGTAAAGTGTCAAGTCAAGTGTCGTTAAGTTAATTTTTATGTTGCCGACATGACTGTCATGTGCTGCAACCATTGGTTGAGCACACCATATGAAGCTTGTGTGCGACTGAATCAAGCACATAAGATTAAAAAGCTAAAATTAAGATAAATCCCGATAAAGCAAGTAGTAAACATTTACATCATTATCTGTAAGCTTATACGGATAATAACTAGATGAGGAAATGAGCTCAGAAATAGAGCCACTTTAAGTGTGCATGAGAGAGAGATATGGAGTCGAGTTGAATCAGAAAATCGTGTGCGTGCCTAAAAACGTAGATATGCCTCACCGGCTTTATTTGGCAGGACTAGCTGTGTGTTTGTGTTTATCGCGAATCTGCTTTCCTATTTAGTGGGTTGGTTGATCACTACTAATTGACTGTGAAATAGTCCGATAAAATGCACCGCAGCACTTAAGTAGTACAGTATTTGCCTCTGGACAAATTCTCTACAAAGAGAAACTTAATGCTTAAATGGAACAACAAAAGCACATAACATCCATAGATACTTTTGGATTTTATATGTTAGGTCATGACGTAGGTCTGTTTAATACACACTCAACCCATATTTGACCCCCCCCACTAATAATAAAGTGCCTTCACAGTTGTAGCTCAGCCATGTACAAGATTGCATAACACTGTAACAGCTTCCAAAAACTGACGCAAGATAAATGCTGCACAAGTTGGTATTATGGTTTTACTGCTATAAACCATACAGTGAGTGTGTGTGTATATATATGTATATATGAAAAGAGGCCATAATAATGTCACACTATTGTTTATATGGACTGTGGGAAGAAGAGAGAGAGAGGAGGGGTTTCAGGGGGGAGATAATGCGAACGGGCGATTGGAGGGGATTGAAAGGGGGCCCGGAAGAAAGGGATTGAGAGAGGAGAGATGAATGCAGAGATTTAATGAAAACAAGAAAGAGGCACCCAGGGGNGGAGAGATGAATGCAGAGATTTAATGAAAACAAGAAAGAGGCGCCCAGGGCTGGACAGTAGGAAGAGCAAGATGGAAAGAGATGGAGGTGGTAGAGGAAGAAAGAAGTAAAGAGTTAAAGGTGGAGTTAAAAAGCTATGAGAGCAGTAGAACAAGCTTCTTGGTGTTGGGCCAGTGTTAAGCAGGGCTAAGTGTCCGTGACAAAGCTGCAGTCTGATGCCAGCTCACATACATGCTGTGAGCTCGTCCATTGAGAAACATAGTGTCTTCAGAGGAGAGGAAGCAAGTAGGTAGTAAGTCTATGTTGGAGTTGGGTGAATGGACCAAATCTAATCTCTTCTACACATAAAAAAATAATAATTCAAAGCTCAGGTGTCAGTCTTACCACACCAAATTATTTGTAAACTCACATTTAACTCTTATATAATTACTGAATGAATGAATTTAATGATGAAGTGTACACCTAGCACATGGTCATAAAGACATGGTCTAAAACTGAGTGATTTTCTGTGGCGGACAATGAGACTGGAGTATCACTTCCAGTAAAGTCTTAACAAAATGTAAGGGGCGTAGGTTTGTTGGCGTCTGTTCTCGCTACCGTTCATGCAACTACCGTGCATTTAGAAATTCCCAGCAAGTGGAGATCTCCAATTGTCTTGTACTGAGATAATACAAGTTACCAAACAGGACATCCCAAATGACATCCCATTAGATGTTTTGATAAAACATTACAGCTATATTTAACCACCGTTGTGTGTGTGTGGAGATGCAGTAGTGTTGTGACTGCTTAGATGCTCTCTCCAAAAAAGTCCCTGGCCCCATTTGACTCCTTTTCAAAAAGTGTCATCTTCTCTTTAGAGTCTCTTTTATTTCAGTTATAAGCCACAGCTCAAAACTTTGGACTGATGCCAATGCAAATAAAATGGGTCGCATCACACCTGGCTCTGTCCATCTTTATATGCAGTCTACAGTTGGTCTACTGGGTGTTTTTAAGTTTGTTGAGCTACATCACTGGGATTCCCTTTTTATTTGTCTTTATCCTTATCTGCACATGAGTAAACAGTCTATTGCCTGTCTGACATTTGCAAACACCTGCATACACACCTAACTCTGCCCATCTCATCCCCTCCCTACCTCATTAGTCGATCATGCGTAAGGAGTCCTGTTCTATTTTTATTCCCAGCCCCTCCCAACACACCACTGCTNGTGTGTGTGTGTGTGTGTGTGTGTGTGTGTGTGTGTGTGTGTGTGTGTGTGTGTGTGTGTGTGTGTGTGTGTGTGTCCTCTCTTATTGAAGGTGGCAGGGCAGAAAAGATAAAGTCAGAGATGGTCAGAAAGGAAAATGCAGACGATGTGATGAATAATAGAGCCAGAGTGAGAAGGCTTGGGAGACATAGTGTGGGTGATGGACGTAATACAGGCAGGGGGGAAGATTCAGAGCAAGTAGTAGGACGGGAGATGAAGATGACGATGACAAATAGTGAATAAATCACGCTGAACCCTCTGCCTAAAGCTTCTTGTGTATGTAGAGTTGCACACACACACCGAAGCTGGCTGTGTATGCAGGTAGACACCCGAAATGTGCGACTTCTGACCTCAACTTCCCCTCAAGACCAATGTCACAGCCATCCAGCGTTATCAACAAATTAGTGTCATGCTGAATGAATGTATCTGTTTCCGTGATAGGGCGTGTGTGGACAGTGCTGCCAAAGATATTTGGGTTGAGGAGTGTGTGTGTATGTGTGTGTGCTGGCCACAGCTTCAGGGTAACCACTCAGATTATAAGTAATTCTCCTTCTCCTTTCAGTGTTCCTGTATGTACGTGATGCCTGATAACCAGCTCTTAAGCTGCTGACCCAGATGAAACCCATTTTGTGACATAATAACATCCTAAACTCTTGTGTTTTTTGAACGTGTGTAAAACAGACATGCGTCCAAGTCAAGAGCTAATGTTTCAAACAGCTATGAGCTCATGTATTAACAGCTGTGAGCCGACATTTATATATTTCATTTTTTCTACTAGACTAATTTTGTAGCTTGTATGCCTTTAACTCCTTAAAGACATCACTCAAGTACCTATATTGATTAGGTTTAGCCTTGTATAGAGATATTTTCTTAGTTTGTCAGTGTGTTTTGCTCAATGGAAAGGAAACATTGATCTCTAGAAGATAGAAAGCATGTGGCTCATTTATAAAAGATACTGCAGACTAAGTTGCCTGCGATGAAAAATTTAGGTTGGTGCCAAAAATTTGTGGGACAACCACAAATTTGGCATATCCTCTTAAAATTATGATATAATGGAATGAACAGTTAAGTCAGTAAATGTAACCTTGGATGAAATCCAATTATAATATACATTACTTTTTAAAAAATTGCCAAAAATCTATTTATCTCCTTTCTTGCTCTGCAGGTTGACGGGTCAATATGACAACAGAAGCAGGCTCTGAGACAGAGGTGAAGGAGAAAGCGGAAGAGTCAGCTGCTCAGCCGGATCAATCGGAGAAGACCACAGAAGAGAACCAGGAAGTCACCAACGCTGAAGGAGAAGAGAAAGACAAAGAGAAGGAGAAGGAGAAAGACGGCAAAGGGATCTCTCGATATCTACCAACATGGCTTAAGAAGCAGAAGTCTCAAAGCCAGGTATGTGTATGTGCGAAATAATGTCACAGTTATAATATTTACATAATATAAAAGTTGTAGATCTTCACTTAAAACAGTTTCAGTCATAGCAAGACACTTTTTTTTCCTGACCAATGAAGACCTCACCGACCAAGGAGGTTCCATCATCAGAGGAGACAAAGGTGACAAAGGAAGAAGAGGCGCCTGCCCCAGAAGTGAACGGTCACGCAGAGGAAGTGGAAGAGAAGGAGGACGTCAAGTCGGAGCAAGTGAAGGAAAAAGAAGTAGAATCTCATTCCAACGCCAGTGCTGACACTGAGGTACTGTCCTCATTATCTCCTCGTCTTGCTGTCAAGTCAGTGTGGTCTTCCATCAGTTCAGTCAACACAAAGGGAAAACATGGCAATAAATTAATTGGCAGACAAATCTTAAAACAGCCAGTAATCTGGTATAGTGTACGATATACGAGGATTGATAGAACCAGAGAGGTTCTACTATAACTTTGTAATATGGATCTAAGGTTGTGTTTAAAGGAATAGTTCGACATTTTGGGAAATAAATGTATTTGCTTACTTGTTAAGAGTTAGGGGAAAAGAACATGATAGGTAAAAACATTAGGAGTGCTATCAACATGATTTTGTGTATTAGGCTAAAGGTTCGACTTAGCTTAGCATAAATACTAGAAGCAAATGAGAAAAGTTAGCTTGACTAAAGATAAACGTCTAAATTACAAAGTAACAAACATTTTATCTTGGTTTAATCAACACAAGAAGTGTAAAACTGACAAGCTGTGACTCTACAGGGGACTGCAACTATTTCTTTAAAATGTACAGAAAAGTCCAGTGACATCTACTGTTAACATGGCAGAGTCTTCAGGTTTTCAGCTCATGTGAATGTAATGCACTGTGAGTTACAGTAGTAGACACTGTGGTTAAACCACTGCCAAACACAACAGTTAACATACGAAAAGTCGTTTGCCAAAACAGCTTTCTACCTTTTGTTAGTCGGCTACACACACTATTATTCTGTACACACTTGATTAATCCTTTTTTTTTCTTCACAAAAACAAGAAACTGAGATGATATGTTGTTGCATAATTTAAGTCTTTTTCACAGTACTCAAACAATGTAAAATGCTCAGCCAGGAAAGAAAGACATACACACACACATACTGTCCCTCCCAGTGATCACATTAAGCCACCCAGGCCCACCCAGTGACATCAACATTTCAGTAATCAGGCCAAAAGAAACGCCTGCACTTTATAAGAACAAATTCAGACTAGAAGGGGAAACACTAAGAATGATAGAGAGAAAAGTGTTTTCCTCACTCAGGCTTTTCATGAATTTGGTCATGACTTGTGTTTAACAAGATCTGAAGCTTTACTTTGTCAGCCACAGTAGGGAAGTCCACTTTGACTTTTGTATTTTATGGGTTTTTCTTCTTTACTCATTCAGCCTGCCAAGGAAGAGAAGGTGGAAGAGAGTGCCGAGAAAAGTCTCGAAGGGACTAAGTCAACAGCTGCAGGTGAAGGAGCAGAAGAGCAGGAGCAAGGAGGAGAGGCTGTGGAAGAAGTAGAGGGAGGAGAAGGCCAAACCTCCATTTTCCAGTCTCCCCTCCGATTAGTGAGGAAAACCAAGATGAAGCTGGTGGTGTGTCATGTGACCCTCCTGGACGGGACAGATTTCACCTGTGAGGTGGAGGTGAGACTTAAGCGCAATGCACATTCAGCAGATTCTGATGGTTTTTAATGTGTGACATAAAGGTCTTAACTACTTCAAATGGATTTCGATGACACACCAACATTAATGAAGCATGGGTGTGTTCTGTCACTTCAAAAACAACCATCCTACAATCTTTTTAGATAAGAAAAAATACTCTTGGAGGACAGAGGTTAGTTCTGTTCTCATCACATGGGATCAAACCAAGCTGTTACAGATAATGTGTACAAAATTGCAGAAATGTGATAGAACATGGAGAATGTCTTGGGAGATAAAATAGTCTCTATGACCATCTGCATTCGACATGATGGCTTTCATTTTCTAAGCGAAGTGTACAAAATCCATGCATATTAATGGGAAATTGGCAAGTTCATGTCTGTTGAAGTTTCAGCTGACACACAGTCCATCTTATGTCCCTTTGCTGGTCATGTAGGCCACACGTGAGTGCCAGGTTGTCAATGATGTAATCGCTAATAGGATCAGATCTGGCGCGTGCGTGTGCATGAGTGTGGGGCTATTTAACTTTCTGACTCAAAGTGCAGTTATAGCAGAAGCAACCACTCACATTGTTTTGGGCGTGGCTTAGGGGATCAATGCAGAGCAAAGCAGAGCACGCTGCAGGGGCTTGTCTGGTGACCGTGACACACACATACACACAGAAACATGGCAGATTATGGGGGTCGCACCAGATTAGTTTTTTGCATCTGCTACCCCCTAAACAAGCACATGCCTATAACCCCCCACCTACACACACTAAAACATATAGATACTCACAACATCACATGTCTTCCACATGCCCTATTGTTACAATTAATCACAAATGTAATTGCAAAAATCAGTTGTTATGGAAACTACTCTTAATTAAAAGAAAGTGTTTTGTTTTTTGATGAAAACAATTGCTATTTTATTTACTTATGTAATTTATTATTTCCATGTGTGCTTTTCTCATTATCAACTTGGCTCATGCTTAAAAAGGTGTTTTCCCAAGTAGCATGTACATTTTTAGCAATACCCCTCCTCACATTCCCACACATGCTTACATTCAGTGGAAAGCTACCCAGAATAACCGCTGTGCCTAGATCAAGAGCTCCTCAACAGAATAGCGTGCATTTTCTAAAGATTTGAACCATCAACTTCACCACTACAGACCCGAATCCTCTAATCTAAAGTGTGCCAACGCCCAACAGCATGCCTGTGCGTGTCTACCGTCGTTTGAACAGTAGCAGCTTTGTCTCATAACAGATAACGCTGATACTGCAGCAAACTGCCATTGTCCTAAACACACACACACACACTCGCATCCATCCATCCCTCCCTCCACACACTGGCATAGTTAGGTCAGGAGAGGGAGAGATGCACAATGCATTCCAGAGATTAAATTTTTTGTTTTGCCCAACAGGCCTCCAGAACACACACACACACACACACACACACACACACGCGCACACGCACACGCACACACACAGTAGCTTCTTTTAAGTATATTCTTCAATCATTCATCTATCCTATTTATTAATTGGTGGCATTAAATTAATTCCAGTGTAATGCATATTTTTAGTATGTATTTTATTAGTATTTACAGCTTTGGCCAGACATTTTCTTGGTCTCTCTTATGGTGGTTTCAAAGGAGAGTTTTAGTGTCACATGGTCTTAATGCTTTTTCTAAGAATTTCATTAGTATCGGTTTCAGCAGGATTTGAGTGTCACACGGTTTAAGCGCAGTCTCATAGTATTTTCTTCGGATTCAATAAGACATGAGTTAAGTAGTATTTGCAAATATTAGGAATAACTTAGACACACAGAGCTACATATCCTGTCTATTTATACACAGAAGAATGAGATTCAGATAAACATTTTATCCGTAGAGCTCTCGTAGAGTGGTTTTATTTCTCTTCAGTGTTGAATCTCACTATTGTAGCAATTTGGATTTGAGGCTCATTCAGCTTTATAAATAATTTATGTCCAGAAATTTTTCCTTTTTGTCATTTAATCATCCACAAGTCTGGAACTGACTGCAGACACCAGACAATTGTCTTTAGGTAATGCCTTGCTTGGAGGCACTCTGGCATAGGCACAAACATATTGAAAGGTCACATTCTTACATTCTTTGGGCGTTCAGATTGCAACTACACTGTGAGCGTGTGTATGTGGTGCATGCATTTTGACCAAGTATAGGAAAATACCGCAGATGTTTTCAGCTGTCTCAGGACAAGAAGAAAAATGCAGTCTTTCATCCTCTTAGCTTCCACTTTGACCACGCTCCCTGTCCTGTCTGCAAGTCTGTCTGCGTGACACCACTTTCTTTTGCTGTGTATGTGTCTGCAAGCCAGCAAGACTGAGACAGTGCTGACTAACTGAAAAGAAATGAATATTATTTCATTATTTCTCATCTTTTTTCCCCCTTATTTTCCATCCTCTCACGTCTGACCTTCTGCCCGTTTAAAGGCCGGCGTTGTATGTGTGTGTGCAAGTGCTCTCTTGTGCATGCATCCATGGATGTGTGGTAAATGTCATTGTCATAGTTCACTGTGGAGGATTTTATGACCATTGCTCCCATCGGACTTACGGAGGAATGCGTCACCCTGAGACTGATGGAGAAAAAGAAAGCAAGAGAACCATGAAGCAAATGTGGAAAAAAAACAGATGTGTTGATAAAGACAACCTTAAAAAAGAGGGAACCATATTCATCATATTATGCAGTCTTTAAAATTATGTTTTTGTACTTTAGTGAACATTGTATTGTGCCGTTTGATAATATAAATGGAATAAATGTATCATATTTTAAGTTTGTGACTGAATCTTTCTTCTTTTTTACTCTTGTCTCCCAACAGAAACGTGCAAAGGGCCAGTACTTATTCTTTAAGGTGTGTGAGCATCTTAATCTACTGGAAAAAGACTACTTTGGTCTGTCATACATTGACAACCATGAGCAGAAGGTATGCACAGTATACACATACACACATACACAGGATGTCAAACAAATCACTAATGCACACGTACTATATAAAAACTGCGGTCATGGATGTCTGCATTGTGTCCTATGCTGTTAACTGACTTCTTGTTCTGTGGCTCTCTTGCTCCAGTGCTGGTTGGATCCCACTAAGGAAATCAAAAGACAGATTCGCAGTAAGTTTCACTCTTCAGGTCACAATCATAAAATAAGGTGTTTCACATGAATACAAGGACAAAAGGTAATGAATAAAATATAGATATTGAATTAATAAAAGGGTGCAAGTGTCCCCATGTTAATTGAAAACAGACTGTATCACAATTAAGTCAAACAAAGCCAGAGACATTTGAAACCAAGCAACAGCAGTCAGACAGGAGGAGGTTACCAAAGTGTGATCACCCTCCTTCATTATTTATCAATCTCTTTACTAAGCCACACAGAAGACTTAAATTACGCTTTCTTTATTCAGTTTGTTCAGGATTCAGTTAGAATACTGTTTGTCTTTTGTTCAATGTATCTTGTGTCATAACCTTCGAGGAATATACTTTTGGCTGGCTAACTTACATGATGTTTCTTTTACTGAAGATAAACATCTCTCCTCTTGCTGTTTATTTCCCGCCTCTCTTTTTTTTTCTCTCTCTATCTTTTTTTGAAATGTAATTTTGAACTGACTTTAAAAGGCAGCCTAAAAGTTGCAGTTTTAAGAGGCGGGCTTAGTAAAAACATATAATTTTGGCTCGTGAAGTGTTATTTTAGAATTAGTGTATGTAAGGTTGTTACATCTGGGTGTGTGTGGATGTGCGGCGAGCATGCATGCCTGTGTTTTAGTGGCTATGTCGTTGTGTGCGCCTGTGGTTCACGGGTGAGTAGTGTGCATCTGTCATCTGTGTACATGCTTGTGTGTGTGTAAATGTTTATAGTGAGAGAGATGGGCTGTGTTACCATGTAGGTCTGCATTCGTGTGAACTGGATGCCTCTGAGTGTGTTTATGTGTACAGACATAGTACCCCACAAATGACAGGTTTGACACTATCTAAGCTACCATCAGTCTACATGCGGCCGTCACAATTGTACGTCACTACATGCTGGGTGGGAGCACAACGTGAAGCTTTTTTTATGGGTCTTTGAATAATTTTGGAAAAGAGCTGCTACATTTGTTTTAAAGTCTTGCTAGAGTGACTCATAATATAAAGTAAAAAGGTCACCTGTAAGGCATAATGCAATTGACTCAATCAACATTACTGTGACCAAAACTGTGTGGGTGAGTCTGCTGTCTCTCTAGCATCTTAATTTGAGAGTAAAACACGCAAATTACATTTAAGGTAGTGAAATTAGGTAAATCTGCTGTTTATGAGTATTCATCTCGCTAATGAGCTGCAGAACGTGTAGATCAGATTCCATAAAGTCAGGAAAATGTATCAGCTAAAGAAGAGAAAATAGAAGAATAAGGTAGAAAAAGATTGGAAAGAAAATTTACTTCAGGTAGCTGCAGTATGTGATATCAGAATTCAGCCTACAGCCAATGACAATGAAACCTTATCCACCCCAAAAAAGTTTCAAATCCACAGTAAGAAATGAAGCATGAATAAACATTTGGGCCCTGCGATGAAACTGCCAGTCCTCGAGACCAAAGTAAGCACTGCTAAAAGTAAAACTTAAATCCAAGCAAGTAAGCATCTTCTTAGATTTCACTTTGGCAGATAACAAGAACAAGATTTCGTTTCACTTTCAAAGCCAGACTAAATGTCAGTAGAGGCCAAACAGATAAGCTGAGTCTGTTTTTTTTTTTTTTTTTTTTTTTTTGTAGAATCAGTCAAACCTGCATGCTTCCTTTTATTTAATGATACACTGTGGTGCTTATGTGTTTACATAATCAAACTAACCTGTTTACTGTCACTGTCTAACAGTGCTGATACTGCTGATTCACTGTCATAGTACATTTGCAGCCAATTCAATTTCAATGATGAAAAGTAACAGCAGTTGCTTGTGTGAAAGGGTGAGCCCGTTTTATGTTTTATGGCCAAACTAACCAAGCAAGTCAGTGCTTNCCCCCCCCCCCAAAAAAAAAAAAAAAAAAAAAAAAAAGGTATATTAAATATACCCTTTTGATGGTTGCCGTTTTGCTCAGCGGATGCACACACATTTGATAATAAAGAAGAAAAACATGTTTATCACAAAGTCAAAAAACCTTAAATTAAAAGAAATATTCTATATAAGTGTTAATAAATAAAGGAACGGCTGCAAACCAAGCAGAATAATAGAGGAAGGTTAAGTGATACGATAAAATAAATAAGGAGAGAGTAGAAGAGAAAAGATGTGTGAATATATAGGTTCTATATGTTGTGGGGAGGACTGATGGGCACCACGTAGCTGTGCAGAAATATGGAATGGTCACAAGAGACGAAGCACTTAGTGTTCCCAGGACATGCAAACACCATCTCACTCTCAGACACTCATATATGTATACCCACACATACACTTGCACATGCACATTTTTCTATATGCCCTTGTGATGACACTCTTTGACGTAATGCATTCCCTTGCCCTTTACCCTGACCTTAACCATCACAACTTCCAACCCAACACTTTACTCTAAACTGAACCAAATTCTTAACCTTAAAAATACCATCATAACACATTGTGTCCTCACAATGCTGGTTTTCAACTAAAATTAGTTCTTTTAAAGATAGAAAGACATGCACGCACACAGGCATGTGCTGAAGAAGTGACAGAATCAGTAAAGAGTTATGTCTGAAAAGATCAAATAAAACTGAACTTGTTTTTCACTTTGTGTGTTGCATCTCAAGTTTTTTTTTTTTCAGTTAGTTGCTGTGAGAGAATGTCATTGTTGAGTTACTGCACAGGATTTCACAGTGTCCGCCAAGGCTCTGTGTCGCTGTGTGTGCATGTATGTGAGGATTTATTGCTTTGTGTGTGTGCATGCATATGTGGATGTCTGTATGACCTTGGAGTAGGAAATGGTCTTGATGTGATGTCAGCTTTTCCCAGATGGAAATTTCCAGATGAAATGATCTCCATCTTATATCGTGTGTGTGTGTGTGTGTGTGTGTGTGTGTGTGTGTGTGTGTGTGTGTGTGGATGGCAGGCATGCTAAAATGGCCTGCAGTGGGAACAAGAAAAGGAAATTGAAGCCAAATTGTGAAATGAAATTAATGGCCAGCAATGATACAATCATGAAGTCAGTTAATATTGCTGGTGGTGACTGTGACTTTGTTTCTGACTATGATAAAAATTATAGTTTGGTGAAGCTAGAATGAGATGTGTACTATCAGATATGCTGTGTATTTCAGTGTGTCAGGCTTAGTGCTGTCTAAAAGCTGTTCTGCCTTGGTTGCCCCCGCTCACAAACGCTTTTCTTGCTCTCTGTCAAAAACACACCCAGATGGAGGAGATGGGCAGAGGAATGCATGAAATTTGATAATCAAATAGATGGATGGATATAAATGCAAGCACCAGACTGCTGATATTTGTTTGATTTTGTCGTATTTTGAATCTCTTTTTCTATAGGTAACAACTGGCAGTTTGCATTCAACGTCAAGTTCTACCCTCCTGACCCCTCACTGCTCACCGAAGACATAACTAGGTACAAAAACACATATGTATGATGCTAAAAATGTGTCAGTGTTTGCTTAAAATTAAAAAATAGCATGTAAGTAAGATGTCAGTAGTGGTCAAGTGAGTCCTGGAATATACAGCGAAAGTTACAGACATTAATGCATTTGTATTTATACATATGCACACACACACACATAATGGGCATGCTCCAAGAACGGGCATTTAAGGTGAAGTGTATGTCTAATGGAGCGGATAGCTTCAATGATTGTTGCTGCTAAAGGCTAATCTAGGACATACAAGCGCACTCATTAACAAGCGTACACTCACTCAGACATGGACCAACAACTGACCGGCATTGCCAGGCTGCATTACTGCTATTTCTAGTCCAACTGTAGGTGCACACTTGTTAAGTTTCAAAAGACAGATTAAATGCAGCTTCATATCTGTTTTCCAAAAGTTTTTTATTCATATAGATCAATAATGAACCATATGATATGATACATTACAATATTGTTTGATGCCCACTGATGAGATGTCTCAAACAGGTCGACTGAGCCTTAAGCCTCCATGTCTAGGTGATTTAAACAATTTATAGTTGCCAGGATGATACAATGCATGTAGCAGCACCCTGAGGCTACACTCTGAGGTGAACTCTCCCCTCACACAGGAGCCCCATTCAGATAATGAAATCATCCGCAAAGATGGACTGAAGAGCTTACTTCACTAACTGCTTGTGTTGTTATGCAGCTTGGTACATCATGTTGAGGATTACATATAAGGTTGTTCCAACTTACAGTGTAGCAGCATACTAAGCAAATTCTATGACAAACACAACACCAACAAAGACATTTGATCCCCACCAGCTCCACCCGCTGCTCGGGCCTCTTAAGTGCAGAGGCATCACTTTATTATTAGCATGAACAATGAAACCAGTTCCAGTTAAAAGAAAGGCTGAGAGTGAGTGTTTTTTCTTGCTGAGGTTAGGCTTCAGTTTTAATTCAGTCCCCCCCCTTTTTCTTTTTCTCTCTCTTATTTAGGTACTTGTTGTGCCTTCAGCTCCGTGAAGATGTGGCATCCGGCCGACTGCCTTGCTCATTTGTCACTCATGCTTTGCTGGGGTCCTACACATTGCAGGTACAGTGTGTGTAATGTGCTGTTATGTGTGTGTGACTGTGTGTCTTCATCTGCTCATGTGTCATGTGAAAAGTGTTAAAAAATAAATCTTCTCTCTCTTGTTGGTCCACAGGCAGAATTTGGTGACTATGAACCCGACCAGCCCCGCCCTCTGGACTACATCAGTCAGGTGACATTTGCACCCAATCAAAACAAAGAGATGGAGGAGAAGATTCTTGAGCTTCACAAGTCTCACAGGTCAGAGCGTACAGCCTAAGCTGCCAGGACCCTGTTCTTCTTTTTCTTCTTCGTCGCCGTCTTTGTTTTCTCCTCCTTCTTCTTCTTCAATCAGGCTAATACTCCTGATAATGGCACTACAACAAGCTTCTAAAGTTCAAAATTTTGAAAATTCACAACAAATCAACCATATGTGCTGCAGATTTGAAACTTTCACCAAAATGTAGCCCCAATACTGAAGAAACATTTGTCTATTTAAAGCTATTACAAATTATGAAGTTTATCACTCTGTTATT
>JANJYP010100129.1:0-16631 GCA_024605115.1 Rastrelliger brachysoma | reverse complement strand
GGACGCACTTTCTCATTCAAGTCAATGGGAAAGTGTGTCCACACATTTGACTGGTACTGTACATTGACTGCACAATATACTCATCACTTTACTCTGAAATTCAACAAGGGTTGAATTTTATGCCCTGCTCAGGGATGGCCTTGTTAGCTTGAAAGAATGAACACGAGAAGTGAACAAGAGAAACACACAGTACATATATATCAGCCTTACACTCAACACAATTTGCACTCTTTGTTTTTGTTGGTTTTCACATATTTTGAGGAAACTAGCCCGACAGTCATATGGTCAGTCGCACTCAAAAACTCATGTTCTTTTCTCCTGTGTGTTCTCGGGGTTTATGTGTAATGTAATTGCTGTGCATTAAGAAAACGATCCCTAAACCCCCACCTCAGTAAACAAAATACATGTGTTCCTCCATTGCAACAGTAATATTCAGTTGCAGTTACACTGGGTTAAATATGTATTTCATTCAACAGTAATGTGCAGTATACACTGGGTAAATCTGCACTGCTCGAGGATTGGGATTATATTGGGTTAATAGTTTTTATAAATAAACTCAGTTGAAGAAATGTAAAAAGAGACAGTTAAGTTTCAAAGCAGCTGTTCATAAAAAAAGCTCTGTATCATCAGACAGTATTTCACACAAAATGGACACAAAGGGACTTTAGTTGAAACAATGTTTATCCCTCTCTCAAGCACATAGGAAAAAGTACCAAAGACAAGAGTGAATGAAAGCTTTCTATTCAGTCTTGTAAGCTGCCCTTCACTGAGGCCTGAGGCTGGTGGTTGGCAGTATAGCAGGTAGAGCCAGACAGCCTGCACGTTTCCCTCCTCCTGGCTCTGCCTTTTGTGGCCTCCCTGGAGGAAACAGCTGCATCCCACAAGAAGCTATTCACAGCCCGCAGGAGGAGTGGTAACATGCCATTCCCGGGGAGTCCTCCCTCACCCATCTGGTTCTACCTGTCCTGTCAGAGAGAGTGAGTCCTGTGGTGAACCTCTGAGCCTGCCAAAATAGCAGAATGTTGCCTAACTTAGGGGGTCAAATGTAGGCCAGAGCCGAGCAGGGCTGGGCTGCAACATGGTGGCACACAGAGCAAACAAAGCAGCTATCTGCAATAGACAGGCAAGAGAGAGTAGGGCCTGATAAAAGAGGAGAGGTTTATCATGAGCTGAACAGCACAGAGGAGGAGACACCCAGTTGTAGACACCCCAATCTCCTCCTTGTTTCCTCACTCCCTTACTCCTTCCAACTGTAGAAACTGGGAGCTGTAATTAGCAGGTTGATCCCACCTGTAGGGTGAGAGTAGAAAGAGAAGTGTATGAACAACAGTACTACCTAGACAATGCTAGCAGTGTGGGTGGGATGTACCTAACTCCATCCTAAGCACAGGGAGAAATCCTCTACTACTGCTGGAGAGTCAAATTTCACAAAGCCAAGCAAAACATTGCTCCAAATTCACACCGATAAACCCAAGCTCTCAAACAGCTGCTTTCAAACTTCTCTCTCACAAAACAAAAGGGGCTTTTTAAACTGTTGTAAAAACATTTGAACCAAAATGAACATATCAGCAAAGTGCAGTGCTCACCAGCCTCACGTCGTCCTGCCTGTGAAGCTCAGATGTCCCGTGAGAAAGCTGACTTGTGTTTCTAGACAGACATGCCTCAATAAGTCAGGCAAAAGGCACAGTAAACCTTCCATGGAAACAGGCACCACTATCAAAACTGCTGCAGCTCCGCCAGTCTGTGTTATGCCTACATTTTCTTTTAATGCTTCAGCACTGTGGTTGGAAATCGTTTCATCCATGTAGTTTGGTCTTGTCAGACCCATCCAGACTGTTGTCATCATCAGTTGTATGTGCTAGTGCTTCAACCTGGCCTGCTCTCACCCTGCAGTCCTGTGCTCCACACTATATGCATGTTAACAACTTCTCCCTGAAAAGCGTAGAGGGTTTTTGAGGCGGTCTGGCAGGTGTAAGTTCATGAATGGCAGGCCTTGTCCCCAGTTCTCCACAGCAGCCATCTCTCTTTAAAGTTGTGAAGAATCAACTCTGTCACATCCTCCAGAAAGAAAACATCCCTTATTTAGATCCAAATGCAGTAATCTATCCCAAAACACCACATGTTAAGAAAAATCTGCAACCCTCTGTATGATGAACTGTTAAAATAATTTCCAGGCTGCAAGATGACACTTTGAATGCCACAGATCAGCAGCTCTCAGTGACAGAAGCACTGAGATATATTCACCATTTCACAAACCAATTCTTCAAATTGCTGTTGAGCAGCTTTTTGTTGGATCTATCCGTGATTATTTTTGTCACTTTCTTGACATGTAGTGTAACTTTTTCTTGCAAAAAAAAAAAGGAAAAAAGAATTCAAACTCACCCTCAAGCAGGTTTCATGATTCACTTCTCCATAATCTGCACATTTACCTCAGGGTTGACATCCGCAAAGCAGCAGATACGGGACAGTTTGTGGATTCTGTAGTAACATCAGTTGCTACACTGATTTTTCTGCCAGCCTCCCCATGATGTTCCTGGGTGCTTAGTGCTCACTGCTGGTCAGTGTTTAACCACACTGGAAACACAGGAACGCCTCCATTTGGGCCCGGCTCCTGCCTATTATGTCTTCATTGCATCCTATGGTCCCACTATACGCCTTACTAAGCACCGGGCACTCTGGCACTATTTTCAGTGAAATGCCCCTTTAAAAAGCTTTTAGTGTCAGTGGACTTACAGTAGGCAACACAATGCTTATACCATCGAATAATGAAACAACTGTGACAGTGTAAACATCCCAATCTATCCATCCATCCAGCACTGCACCAGTGACATATAGGCCTCCACAGGTGTCTCATAACTACTCTCACTGTACCAAATCTACTTGAATAATTCAACACAAAAGGCCATTGAACACAGTTGTACATGTCCATTTTTACTGTACTTGCTTTTGTTGTCAAATAATTATGAACGTCTCTGGAGAAAGGTGTATAGTCTTTTGTGTGGTTTATTTTATTGTTCCGTTTTGTTTTTTCTAGATTTTCCATTGTCTTCAGGTCATTTAAGCAATTCTTTTGAATTTATCGCAGCATTATTTTTATCTGTCTGTCTGGCTGTTTATAGGCACCATGTTGTTTTATTTTAACATAATTTAGCCCCATTTGGGGTTTACCCCTTTAATCAGAAACACTTAATACTCTGTTGATGTCAGGATGCAGGTTATTCCAGTAAGCCTGTTATCCAAAACTCCTCCAAGTTAGAAAATGAAAGGATAGGTTGTTTGAATAGCTTGAGTGTTTGCAGTGATGATGAGAAAAAGAAACACCCTGACCTCTATGTATGTCAGTTTCAGATGGAGTGACTCATTTTCTTTGTAATTTAGATTCTTTTGAAAGTTTTTCCATAAGAATAGAGACCACAGCATTGTGAGTTAGCAATGTAGTCATACTTTTTATTTTTTGACTCATATGAAATGTTTAAACTTGTATATTTTTCAAAAATCATACCTCTTAAAATATTTAACTTTTGTTGTACCTTCATATCTTTTTCAAAACATCCATCATGTAGCTTCTGTTTGCTTGATGAGTAGCACAAATAATTGGTGGTTTACCGGTATTTGTCCCTACTTGAATGGATGATCGAATGAAGAAGGAAAAGATGGAAAGAAAGAAAGAAAGAAAGAAAGAAAGAAAGAAAGAAAGAAAGAAAGAAAGAAAGAAAGAAAGAAAGACTTTTTCTCTAAAGAAAACACTGGGCTACATTTTCTAAAAATCATCACATGTTGTCAGGGACCTGCACATCCTTGTAGGTTCAAAAAGTAATCTCCAGGAAATAATAAACAGATTTTAAATTATTTTATGTATGTACAAAAATCGTACAAGCATCCCTTCCTTACTGAGCTCCATGGATTTGTCTTGGTTGAAACATTTTGTACGTGTGGGATGATGTCAGCTGTAAATTACTATGAACTCCATTTCAGCATTTTTAAATCCAACTTTACCATTGTAATCCCAGTGAGATTACAGATTACATTTGTCAATGCAAGACAGATGAAAAAGAAATGTCTAAAACGGAAATACAAGGTTTTCCATTGTACCAGTAAATATTTTTTTCTGTTAATTGTAAACATGTTTAATTGATTTTTGCCTAGTATGAAAAAGAACTAACATTAATCATATTTTTTTTTAAATTCACATGAATTACATGAATATATCACTGACCAGGCGTCTCAACCGAAATATTCATAATGACTGATCTCAACGTACAAGCATGATTGATGCAATTGTGTGCCAAAACTATAATGATAACTTCATGAAGATGATACAGATGTTGAGGGTAAATGAATCTAGCTTCTATCAGACATTTACTAAACTTGTACAGTTTTATAAAGTGTGACATGTTTTTATGTTGTGTACAGGATTTAATGAAGCAACTCTGCATATATAATATGCAAGTGTTCTAAGTTAAATATTTCTTTTCTGCTTTATGTAAACATTTTGATTGTGTAGCTTGTTTTCATTTGGTTGTTATTTAATTTTTTTTTCCTTTTTGCTGTACATTACACAAGCAATGTATAATGGCTTATTACAGGTATTTTCTTTGACATAAACAATCTTAATGACAACAAACGCCCAACCATTCCAAAGGATTGAAAATTGCATTTTGCTATAAATGTGCTGCTTACATCGACCCAATGCATTTTTGTAGGTTATGAATAGAAGTCTGTCTTGACTGTGAGGTTTTACACGTTGTGAGTAGTGCACAAGGTACGTTTCTCATTGTCAACATTACCCAGGTTTAATCTCTCCTTTCTTCTCTGCTGGCTCTTTGCGTAGATAGGCTAAGCCGATTCAAATGAACAATGTACATGCAATACATTAAAAGTTAAGGACATACAGAGCATTTCTTCCCTCTGACATTGGCCTTTTAAAGGTGGGGAAAGTTAAATGTTTTAGAGGCAGCCATGATAGGATAGAGTGGTGGTTGAGCAGTGAGAAGGAGCTTTGAGTTCTCGTAGTTCATCATAGGCTCCAATTACAAATTATTACCAAAGGCTTTGAAGGGAAAGATGAATGTTGCAGTAATTTTGAACCCAACCCAGTTTTGGACCACTGGGTTCAATTTTACATGCTGTAAGCGTAGTTCAATGGATGTCGTGCTTGATATGGACCTTTTATACGTCTTTTCTTTTTTTTTATAACACTTGAATGAACAAAACTCATATAATCATGAACAAACAAATTCTAAATGAGTACAAGATAAGAAACAAAAGAGCCTTAGTGAGTAGGAAAATGCAGCATTGCAGGGTGGCAGACCATATCTATTAGTACCCTTCGCTGACCGTGTGGTCTATCTCAGCTGCCTGAAATGGCTCTGTGTGGCGTTTGCTCTTTACTATAGAAATGCATGCAAACAAAAGTCTCAAGCGTTGGATATCGTTGCCCTTGAATGATTTTTCTGTTCCAGGTTATTCATCAAATAGTGCTATCAATTACCTCCCTTTGATTACAAAGAGAGAGCCTCTCACCAGCTTTTTGGTTCTGTCCCTGTTTGTCCTCAATGTATGTCCTCAGTGTAATGTTGCTCTCTTGATACCTCTGTGCGTTTCTCCTCTGCCCATCACCATCAGTTGCCTGTTGTAGTGACTCCGTGGTGCTGCTTTCCCTCTCAGCGCCATTATAATCCAATCTGTAAATAACTCGACTCAGCTATGGCCAGTACATTCTACAATGACCTCACTCTAACCTTCAGGTGTTTTTTTTTTGTTTTATCTTTTTTCTCTCAGCAAACCAAAATCACTACATTCAAGTATTACAGTTGTACAGTTCCTTGGATTCTACACACAAATAATGTGCTGGTCTTAGCTGCTCTGCTGTACCTTTTTATGGCATTATTTTTTACATGTTAGACAATATATTGTGACCATGTCCTATGCAAATATGAAAAATAACAGATTGTTGAATAATGTATGTTGTCATAACTTGTATGCATGACATAGTGAAGTTTACATTTGGAAATAAATTCATAAAATAAGCAGCTACAACTTGTTCTGTGCTGTGTTTTCTTGTGACGTGTCACTGTGACTGCAAGCATAAGGAATTTTTTTATAGATCATCCATGTGTTAACCTGTTATATCTTTGCTTAATATCCATATATATTTTTTATGTCCATATAAAAACCAAATTGTACAAACAAGGGTTCAGCTTAAGGGAGATTTGATCTGGAAGTTAAGAGTCTGCAAGACTATTTCTTGGCCAGAAGCGATGCATTTCTCAAGTGTCTGCTAGCACCTTACCATAGTTACAGTTAGCAAGCTTTCTGGGTGCTAACAGGCAGATTTTTTAACCTTCAGACAGAGCCAGGCTAGATGTTTCCCCTCTTGCATTTAACATACATAAATGGCTGTTTGGTTTCTTCTCTAACTCTCCCCAAAATGTAAAACTATTCTTTTAGGTCATGGAGCTGACTCGGTAATATCAGCTCAAGAACAATGTCTACCTTAAGTTTGCTTAACCACTACTGGTCAAACCAGGCAAAATGAGGATATAGAGGCAAACCCTCATACAGAGCATGGGTGTGTTTTATTGCTTTTGAAATAAGTTCTTTAATTATAAGATGAAGAATGTGTTTTCGTTTTTTAAAAGGTTAGAATCGTGTTGGATCCTGTTTAAGAACAGGGTTAGTAAGTAAGTAAGTAGTAAATAGGGATTTGTAACTATAACACTTTTCAAACATTAAAGCAGGCTTTTATTACAGCTATAGAAAGAGGCGGAGTGATATTTCTTACTAAGAGAACCTTTTCTCACATGTGTGCCATGTGATTTTGTATTATTCTTGCAACAGGAAGTACACCTTGTCCCCTCATTGCACTCATGCAAATATTTACAGTAACTGGAGGGGTATCAACAATGGGAGGGGCACCAAATGCTGGAGACTCCTTCCTTCCTTATTGTATTTCAGACCGAATAGACTGATAGATTGTGTGAAGTTAACTTTATAAACCCAATGCAACTGTAACTTCAGAAGAATATGATTCTGTGCAACCTGCATCCTCTCTCCTCCAACAAAGTGTACTTTTAACTCTGCATTTGCTGCACTGCAAAATCTCTGCTAGTGTGCCTTCAGCATTTTCTTAAGCCAAGTGTGCCCACCAACTCCAACAGAGATCACACAGGCTTGGCCTTTCCTGTTCATAATGAATCATACGATGTGGACAGAGACAGGAAGGAAGAGAATGAACGAATGCATTAAAATTCTTGATGAAGAGCCTGGTGTTCTCCCTGCTCAATCTGTACACCTCCTGTCTCCAGGCAGGTTGGAGCTACCAGCACACCACGCTACACAAACCAACAAGCTGCCACCCCTGGCACCACCACACAATTTGGTGTGTCATCACAGCCGGCATGTTCCCAGAGCTTGTTTTTCATATTTGTGTGGCAACATGAGGGACTTCTGCATAGTTCTTTTTTATATGTTTATATTTATCTCATTATTTTGTCTTAAGCCTTGAATATTGGCAGGGAGCTGTTGTCAAGGAAACCTTGAGCTCCTAAATATACATATCCTGCATCTTTCCTTGGCTCGACTATGGAGCATCTAGTCATGTGAAAGTGTATTCCACTTATAGAGATTGCACTGTATTACAATAAAGATCTTGAATTGTGCTGTTTGTGTGGATGAGGCATGTATTTTCTCAGGGTAGTATTTCTTTCAATCACGTGTTTATTCTCAAGATGACACATTTTCCCCTCTGTAGTAAGTTGTATTGCTGCAGATGCAGAGCAAAGTACAGACAGTTATATGAGCGGTGAGAGCACATCTCTGTCAGTATCACCCTGCAGACAGGATGTGGGGGTGGGGGAGGTGGTTTCAGTTTGACTAAATTATCTTTTCAGTCACACCTTTTCTTTGGATTATCAGCTCCCTAGCACCCAGTCTCCAGGTGAAATTCTGCAAGCAGTATAAAACCTCAGCCATGAGTTATTTTAAATGCATTATCCAGGGGAAAAGTACAGTATGCGAGTGAGATGGAAGATGAGGATGAGGGGGTGGATGGGTGGCGTTTCCAAGTGCTGATTGGTGCATCCCGCCTAGAGACACTCAAAGTCTATGTGGGAGGCTCTGTGGGCTGTGAAGGGTGTATGCTGAGGTGAGTGGGCATCACTGACTTTGAGACTCAGTGGAATTACGGTAATCTGGGCAAAATGAGAGATGTGGTCAGCAGCGCCAGCAGCAGCAGCAGTGGTCCTAATCACACAGGGGCCTATGTGTGCATTTGTACGTCCCTCTCCTTCCATGCCAAACCCCAGAAGGCAGGCTGAAGGGCCATGTGATGCCACCCACTCTCGAGTGCAGTGCATGGAAGGGCTGGCGCTAGATCCTGCGGAGCGGGTGGGATGAGCTCAGATATTGGAGGCTGGCACTGACTGAGAACAAGGCTTAGCTATGGGAGGTGGGGGCGAGTTTGGCATTACCACTCACTGCAGCAGATGCATCAAAGACAGCAACCATGCCTAAAACACAACAGCACTGTGAATACTGTCAGGTAGACCTGCTTACAATCTAGTTATTGAGAATAGTTGATGAGAATAGAACAAAGAGGATTTAAATTTTCCATTTTTACACCCATGAATATGTGCAATTGTTTCTCATTTTAATTTTCCTGTGCTAATGAGACAACTACTTACCATAAAAATCAATATTTATGAACTATTGTGTTGTGTTAAGGCTTCTAATGAGTTATAATTGTGTGAGGAAGGTCCAGATGCATCTGAAAAGGGAAATAAAAGGTTGTTCAGAAATATCGTATCTGGGTGTTTTTAGTGTGACTCTTGCTTAGAAATTAGTTCAGTGAAATTGACAACATGGAGGCTGTGCTGTGCTGTCTGAGAGGATGAGGGGCCTGCCAAACGACTGCTGTAAGCCTGATAGAGCTCTTTGTTGCTATGAGAAGCAAAAGGAGGTCCCTTATGCAAATTCAAAGGAAATTCTGAGAAAAGGGAATCCAAGAATGAAGACAATGCACTCTGTCTCATTCAGTAGGCTACTTGTTATGGATGAACGACATAGAAACTTGGGATACATTGCTGTGCAGTGAGAGGCCCTCGTGCCATTTTGTGACTAACATTATAGATCACGTGGAGATGTAATTCATCTTCGCAAGTCATTCCATATTATTAGCAGCCGCAGTCCACAACCATGACCTGAAAGCATGGGGCAACAGTTGGAGAAGTCTCTGCCAGCTCTGGTCACGAGACTATACACTCAGTCAGAGGTATGCAATTCATCCCACACATAACAGGCTTCAGCCCACAGAGCAACCTTCTCTTCACTCTAACTCCACCAACTCAGTCTGTTGCTTTTGTATGCACTGCTGACACTTTAAAAGCAAAGTCTAATTTTACCTCCTACTCATACTCTGAGATTACTCATTAACAAAGATTAAACGCCCTAGAGTTTTTATAGTTTATCAGTACTTTGAAAGACAGTGCAGGGGTCGATTTTTTTTCTTTGTTAACACTTCTGCCTACTGTAAGAGCCCATATTGTTTCTCTTCTCACTTAATAAAAATACAACTGTGGGTGCTTAATACAGCCACCCTGGTGACAGTTCCATGTATATGTATAATGTTGGTCATCATAGTTTAGCATGCGAGCATTAGAACAAACACAAGTATACTGAGACATACAGTACTTTGTAGGTATTTGGTCTTAAATCAAATCTTGAAAACATTATTATTTATACCTGGCCTGACATTGAAAAATCAGGATTTATAATTAGTAATTTATTTTATAAAAATGATTATATCAAAAGATATTCTCAAGATGACATTATTGTATCTAGTTTTGGTGGTATTTTAATGCACACCAAACAATTGACATGTTAAAACTGTGAATTGATAATGGCATTAAATAAAATATGATTTCAACTGACCACAAATGGGACAGTATGTAAAATTTCATGTAATTCATCCAATAGTTGAGTTAAAAAAGAAAAACACTTGAACTTGCTGGTGGTGCTGAAAGAAAAGTAATCAGGATTCATTTTCTGGAAACAGTAAATATTTATACCAAATTTCAGGGATATCCATCCAGCTGTTCTTGAGATATCTCAGCCTTGATGTGGTGATTGACAGAGTGATATTGCCATCCCTTGAGCCATGCTGCCAGTGAGGCTTACAATGTATAAAAATCCCAACCCTGAACATTTACAGATATTCTGTCATTTCATAATGATGGATGGGTGTGAAATCAATGAAGACAATTTGACTGAATGCCAATTAGGTGCAAGTGTTTAATGCACACTCCTTTCAGAGCACTCCTCATGCAAATCTGCCTTTCCTATCTGAACTTTAAATATAATTACAGTAACTATGATAACAAGCAAATAATTAAGCCTTTCTTTGGATGTGGTGAGTCATTTCTGTGTGGTGTTTGATATGACTCAAATACAGTAACTCCTCAGTCGATATAACCACCATCATAAGGATGGAGGAGACACTTCACATTAATGCACTTTCAGATTTTCACTGCGTGGCATCAATCCTCTTGCCAACATAGGAGAGTCTCTGGAATGCTGCCCTACTTAGTTCACTCCTAAGAATCTCAACTCTGTAACCTCAGACCAATTTTGGTGGGAATTTTCCCCTCGTTCTATTTTCTTTGACTCATTCAAATAGTAAACCTAGGATTAATTACCTCTTTCCATTCATGCTGACTCTTGCAAATAACCAGTGAAATTGTTGCATTCTAAAGATTGTGTTAGCCTATAGAGAAAGCCACTATTTTTACATATTAAAATCTACTGGGTGTGTTATTAAGCTGAACCTGAAGACTCAAGGTGCAGTCATTACGTTTCCATTCCATGAAATTTCCTGGTTCAGAAAAAGGTGTGATTGTAGAAATCACAAATTTGCAGCCTTTAAGAGTTATGCTACAGTTTATAATCTGGTAGTGTGCTTACGTTTGAAAAATGGTGATAAAACACTCCCTTTCTTAACACAGTAAAAATTATTTCTATTGTCCCACCAAGCACATCTGCCCAAGAAATCACAGCTGGCTGGATATCGCACCGAAACAGGAAACACCCCCTAGAATTTTTTACAGTTAGATGAGCCTCAGTATAAATGAATGCCAAAAAGGTTACATATTTTAACAAAAAGTAACATGACCTCACCTTAAAAAATTAAACCTGGTCATAGTTATGTCATGAGATTTTCTGCCTGTTGCTTTAGAGTCGATTTTCATGACTTTGAGTTAAATGTTTCAGGAGCAATTCAACAGATGAAATTTGCTACACATGGTTTATGTCAAAATAGCCTACCAGCAAACTAATGACATTCAAGTCACTCTCAGCTGTACTTTGTAATTTTAGCATGGTAATATTCTAAACTAGATGATGAAAGTGACAAACATTGCACATGCTTAGCATTAGTATATTAATGGTTTCAGTTTTAGCATTTAGCTAAGTACAGCCTTCTGTTGCTAGCTGCTGTAACCTGCCTTGTCTACAGAAAGCATTAAATTCAGTGCATGGAGTTTTAAAGACCAGGAAGGGTCCCAACGAGAGATACAATCAAGTTATATTACAGTAATTGTAGGATCTAGTTTTTTTGGGCTTAATCCACATCAGCAATTTTAATATATCTATGCTTCTGTATCAATTTTGAACATTATTTTCTTGAAACTGTCTCTTAAACATTATTGTATAGCAATAGCTACTACATTTCTGGGAGCACCCCTTTAAAGGTGATGGTATAGTGGTAAGCAGGATTTACAACTGTCACCAAAAAGTGAAACTGTTGAGTATCTTGAGAGTTAGATTTGGTACATGAATGGAGTCGTCTCAACCCATTATTGTCTACTTGAAGGCCCTGCTAGAAAACACAATAGAAGCTGAATGTGAACAGCAAAAACATACTAAATGTGGACAGAGAAAGCTTACACCACCTTGAAGAAAATAAAAATGACGCAGACACATCATGTTTGTAACAATAAACTATTTTTTTCATATTTACATCTGTACCTAATGTGCAAATTAATAATTTAAAGTAGTGTAAAACTCTTAAAGGAATAAAAAAATCATATCTTACAGTCCTAACATGGTGAGAGTCCATGAACTGGTCACATAGAAACAAAGAGGAGCAACACTGCAGTGTGTACAGGAGAGAGACAGAAGCGAACTGCAGTGGACATCCTTGGCCAGGACACACTTAGTTAAGGACAGCATGGTACATTATCCAAGCATCACCAGAACAAACGGCAACACAAACACTGCGTCTTTACAGTAGTCATGTCGAATGAGCAGAAAGCACTTGGAGGCCTGGGGTTTTAAAAACCCCCTTGATTGGTTAAAGCACTGATGATCACAAAGGCTTGAGGTGCTCTTAGCAGCAGGTGCTTCTTTTAACGGCCTCTAAATATGGAAGAAGAACAGACAATCTCACACTTGACCGGTGACACATCTATACTGCAGGTCACCACATAGTGCTAATAGCATGATTGCACATTGTGTTGTGTGTATAGGGGGGGGAAGAGACACGTAGAAGATCACACTTCAGACAAATACGCATCGGCCTGTTCTCACTACCCACAATTCTTCTCATCTAAGACAATTACCAATTAGAGTAGTTGACAGGCAACTCAGAAAAACACACCATAAACACTGCATATTTGAAAAGCAATTCATCATATGCACATTGTTCAGTGTTTGGCACGTAAAACATTTTTGAAAATTTGAATTGTAATTTTTTTAAAGAAGCCAGGTTGGCAGTGCTTGTGGTTGTTAAGAGATTGACTACGGGCAGAAATATTAAGTGATATCTTACACAATATCTCAAGTCCAATTCTGACACAGCAAACCCTTTGCGCTGTGTTAAGAACAAAAGGTACACTTAACAAATGAGATAGTTTTACATTTCATCCTAATCCAACATTACAATCTATAATGCTTATACATTTTAATTCCTGTAGTTCAAATTTGCTTACAAAAGCACACCGTGACAATCCTTTACAATTTACAAGACACAGTTAACCTACAGTAACTATATTATTGGTGCATAGACAAAATTGGGAGAGGGTGTAGCAAAAATCACCAATTTATTGCTTTAAAGTCTAATATTAATCTCCCGTTATTTTTTTTTTTTGATTGCAAAACAACTACAAATTTTCCACAGAGATTTTGAAGAACCAAGCAGAGGTATTGCATTCAAACTGATTAAAAGAGCTAAAATGTTCTCTCATGACGAGATTTAAATCTTTTGTACTTTGAAAAATAAAGAACTTTCCCTCACATCAAGTTACATCACAGAGAGATGACTTTTACTCTAAAACAAGTAAAAGACTAAATTCAATGAGACAGAAAAGGAAAACAAAATAAGCACAATGTCTGGCCAAAGCTGCTCACCGTTTCAAGTTCTGCTTCCCCCATCATAAAGTAATTATCTTTAGTAACAAGGGAAGGGTGACAGGAATACAAGAGCATTCTTCAACAAAATAACAAAATGTTTGCCATCATGTTGTTCTAAATGCAGAGTGCAGATGGTGTTGTTCCCTCAGTCTCCTGCGGCCTTGCTGACAAGTGGCTGAAGTGGCGGTGATGGCTATGCAGGCCTCTGCACTTTGCTCTCCCTCTCCCTGCGTTTCAGCTCCTCTCTGTAGCAGTAGGAGCAGTAGTTATCGGTCTCTGGCCTACCGTAGAAGGAGCAGTTCTCCTTCTTGCAGCGGCGCTGCTGAAAGCAGTACAAAGGGCTTCCAGAGCTCCGCCCTTTGGTTTTGTCTTGGTTGAGCCAGGTGTGAGATGAGTTGTCCTCATCAGCAAACTCCAGGCAGTCCTGAATGTCTCCCGCATCAAATCCATTGGTGTAAGTGTGGGACTTGTGTTCTCCAGGCATGTTGTAGGACAAGGTCTCTATGGTGTTAACCGTGCGCACCCCTGACAAGCGAGCAGGGCTATAACTCTGGGAGGAAAGTGTGCGATTCTGCTGGGGGTATGTGGCACATGTCTTTAGGGTGCCCACCACTGGCTTATAGGGGTCATCCTGGAAGATAGAGGATTGCATGTTGACATCTTGTAAGTGAATCACGCTATGCCTCTGGATGGGCGGTGTATGGCTGTAGTGGGCAGATACAGGAACAGGCCCAGGTCTCTTAGCACCAATACTGGGGGACGAGTAAGGCGCAGGGGCTGGGGCTGGGTGGGAGACATGGTGAGATACTGGAGGGGTGAGAGGAGGGACTGGGACAGAGACAAGAGGGACTGCAGGGGTGGGACTGTTCCTGCCCTGTATCTTGAGACCTAGGGGGTTCTGTGAGTTGTGGTTATAGGTGTGGGTGTGGTGTGGCAGGATGGGAGAGCAGCTCTCTGGAGGCGAGCTGTCTGATCTCTCCCTCTGGAAGACACTCTCATGCTCAGGCTTCTTTGCGGCCATCTCATTAGTGGCAGGGGGCTTCTTCTCTGCCTCCTTCCTCTTCTGCTCCTGCTCCTGGCTGAAGCGCTCCTGAGCGTTGGTCAGGTAGTAGCTGATCATCTCTTCATGGAACTGATGTCGATGGCTGGTGAGGAGAAGACCTGCAAAAATGAACTTGCGCTCCCCCTGCATGGCAGCCCGCAGAATGTTGAGGCTGAGCTTGACATCCGTGCTGTATTTCCAATTTTCCAGGGTCTTGTCCCCTGAGACCCTCCCTGCACTGTCCTGTCTCTCTGTGGGGGAGGAGCTGGAGGGTCTGTCTCTATCTGTAGGGGAGGGGCTAGTGGCTTTCTCAGAGGAAGTGGAGCTGGCAGACTGGCCAGAGTCATCCTTGCTGCCCTTGGTTGTCTTAGACTCCTTCTTTTTTGCCTTTTCCCCACCATTCTCCCCATTACGACCTGAGCCAGAGTTGGATTTGTTCATTTTGCCATGCACAAGGCCACCCAGACCTCCCATGTTCTTCTTCAGCTTGATTCCCAGGGTTTTGCTGAAGCTACCTAGCTTGTTAGCTACGGAATCAGCCCGACTTTTGTCTTTGTCTTTGCGCTGCTTGTCTTTGTCCTTTTCCTTGCTGGACTTGCCGGTGTTGACATTGGAGTTGCTGCCGACAGACTCACGGTCAGAGTCCATGGACTCAGCTAGAGACTGGACATCCTCACCTGCAGAGGCTGTGGGAGACTCTGGCTGAGCCAGGGGAGCCTGAAAATAGACAAACACACATACACTGAATAAGCAATAATGTCACTTTAGTTGAAGGGACAATTGAAATATATATTGAATTGATCAGCAGAAAACTAAAATATATTCCCAATGTACTCCAGACAAATTCACAAAAAAAATCAATGAAAACTTTGTTAACTGTTTTTTTGTGCAATTCACAAGCAGTACACACATGGATGTCTGAGATTACTGCATTCTGACAGTAGATAAAACTGATTGATTAGACTATGTGGTTTCAAGAACATCTGGAGTGGAGTCTCTCCAGAGCTAAATGAAGCATGACAAACATGTGCCAAAAAAAACATACCCTTGTTTCAGATGGAATTCGGATCCATGTTACATTCATGTAGTTGTGCAGCAGGTTGAGTTTGGCCTCCAGAGACAAGATAAGACTGTGGAAGAACATGTAGAGAGTTAACGACTGGTTTATATGTAACAGAGGTGACATTTAACAAATGTTTTCCCCTCAAGACATATATGACTGAATACAGAAAGGCTTATGTACATACAGAAGCCTGCTCCATTACAGCACATCTATAAAAAACCCCTATGTACACTAGACATACAATGAATCAGAGTAAAATAGGGAGGTGGTGTAAGGAAGCAGTTTAAGCATCTTTTCTCTGTACATCTGCATTGTTCATACTGCAGCTTGTTCAAGGATAAGCTAACCCTCTAACCCTCTGACTGGCAGGAATGTGAAACAAAAACCACTTACATAAACTCTTTCCTAAATTCAGAGAAGTTGTTGCTGCTTTAGTGAGGCCATGGATGACTGACGTGACACACAATTTGTTCTCTCTCTGCTCACTCTTTGAAGCCACCTGAGCCTGGAGCTCATAATCAGGGTTAAATCCCCCACATACAGTCTTGTGGATAGACTAGCAGATCTGCCTTGGCTTGCAGCTTTTACTTTCTCACTCCTTGTGGGGTTACTTTGGTAGTCAGCGCCTTTGTGTTCTTTGTTGATAAGCATCAACACATCTGCGGTGTACTACACAGGACTTACTTGGCGAGCTTGGTGTTATCATTGTCATCCCTCCCCCACTCCCAGTCCCTGCCAGGGTCCACGGCAAAATGGAGTGCCAGCAGTTTGTGCTCTGAGTCGGTCAGAGGGATAACAGCTGGAAGAGATGAGATTATCAGAGGGTTAGTTTAGTCTAGCTTTACCACCGGAGACCACATTACACGCCACACACTCTCACAAGGCCATCATGGTGTCAAGAGTTAAAGTGACACTCAAATGACACACTAGAATAATGCCATGGTAATTATCTCAGATGCCTGTCAGTGCAGGGTAAAGTATACTGTGGGTGTATTCTATCTGCCATCCACAGAGTTGATGAGTGTCAGTCTCACTGACTCATTCAGACAATGAAGTTCAGTTGGCTGTGACTCTAAAAAGTGTTAAACCTGGTTGCCTCTCTTATAACACAGATCTGGTCCT
>JANJYP010100090.1:0-11477 GCA_024605115.1 Rastrelliger brachysoma | reverse complement strand
TATGTTGTTTAATTTGTGACCACTGCTTCTCTATGTCAGTTAACATACAGAAGTCATATGAAGTTTTTAACTTGACTGCTACACAGCCCTGCCACTGACTGAGTTGCCCTGTGTCAGCCTTTATGAAATGCTCAGTTTTTCCTTTGCACACTTCAGAACCAAACAGGTGATCTAAGATGTAGCCATCCTGGAGACTGTGGAGTAGGGTTATGGGTCAGGAATAATCCATCTTTATTCTGGATGGAAGACTGAAATTGAGAGAAAAGAGTTTGCTTTGTTAATTTGTTTTTTAACTAAATGTTGATTAATTTTAAGACTGCTTGCCCATTGGGATGCCCTGTAATGTATGATCTATCAATATTTATATTGATAGAGTATTTTACATTAGGTTTACTGAGGGACATCTGTTATGTTTGGTGTGAATTTGCCATCATCAATTCCAAAATCCCGCACATATTCTACAGACATTATCCTTATTTTTAAATAAAACAAAACGGTTTGGGATAATATACCTTTTTCGATCATTTGAAATTGTTTTTATCTGTCTTCAACAGTGTGAACTGTACCACTGGGTGGATCTGCTCGACCGCTTTGATGGCATTCTGTGCGATGCAGGCCAGACAGTGGAGAATATGTCATGGCTCCTGGTGTGTGACCGTCCTGACAATGGACAGCTCAAAGCCCTGCTTCTGGCAGTGCTCAACTTCACAGCTCTGCTCATTGAGTATAGCTTCTCCAGGCACCTGTATAGTTCCATAGAGGTAGGCTTGAACAAAGTATGGTCTTGACCATTACCAAGTCTGTTTTCTGGATCATGTATCTGTCAGAAAAAAAAACAAACTACCTTTTATCTTCTCTTCCCATCCTCTTTGCAGCACTTAACCACCTTGTTAGCGTCATGTGACATGCAGGTGGTCTTGTCTGTGCTGAACCTGCTCTATGTGTTCAGTAAACGCTCCAACTACATCACAAGACTGGGGTCTGACAAAAGGACTCCTCTGCTGGCCCGTTTGCAACACCTGGCTGAGGTCTAGTGAATGCTATTGTTTTCCTATTGCCACAATTCCAGCTGCCCCTCAAGAGAAAGAACTGTATTGTTTAGTCTTTTTGCTCCTTTCTGTAGAGCTGGGGAGGAAAGGAGAATGGCTTTGGTCTGGCTGAGTGCTGCAGGGATCTGCTTATGACGGTAAGAATTTGTATTGGATTTTGTTCAATAACTAAACTGTCTACAACTATGGTACAGTTAGTTTTATAATTGTAAATTAAACTTGTCAAATGAAATAAAGTAGCATTTAAACTTTTCCCACTAACAATGCTGCCCTCTGTTGGTACATGAGCAGAAGTACCCTCCCAGTGCCACTACCCTGCACTTCGAATTTTATGCTGAACCAGGCCCTGAGGTCAAAGTAGAGAGGAAGGTAAGCACCACAGATTTATTTGTGCATTTTTTATGTAATAATATTTTTGCTTTTTTGTATTAAGGGATCAAATGTCTCTAATACTTGCTTCTCATTTCCCCTACAGACAAGCAGTAATACACTACACTATATTCACATCGAGCAGCTTGACAAGGTACAATCAGATTGTTGATGAAGTTGTCATTAACAATGGAGTAATGGCACCTGGGGGTTTGTTTAACTTGTGGTGTTCTGTGTCTATCAGATTTCAGAAAGCCCATCTGAGATCATGGAGTCGCTGACAGTGATGTACAACATCCCTAAGGACAAGCAGACCCTGCTTTTCACACACATTCGACTGGCCCATGGTTTCTCAAATCACAAGAAGAGGCTGCAGGCAGTGCAAGCCCGACTTCACGCTATCTCTATATTGGGTGAGTAGACGCTTTCTTCATAAAATAACATAAGAAAGGGTTTTGCTGCAAGTTTGAAGTGCTTACTTTTTTATTTCTTTTCAGTGTATTCAAATGCACTCCAAGAGTCAGCCAACAGTATTCTGTATAATGGCTTGATAGAGGAGCTGGTGGATGTATTACAGATTACAGACAAACAGCTTGTGGTAAGAAAGTAGTGTGCTCTTTCTGCTTAATCACTGTCTTTACGCACATGCCTGTGTTGAATTTGTAAAATAACATTAGATATATTTTGCTCAAGTTGTCCCTTTCTTCATTTTATGTTTCCTTTGCTCTTCAGGATATCAAGGCAGCATCTTTGCGCACTTTAACTTCGATTGTCCATCTGGAGAGGACACCCAAGCTTTCCAACATCATCGACTGCACTGGCACTGCCTCATACCATGGCTTCTTGCCTGTGTTGGTGCGCAACTGTATACAAGCAATGATTGGTGAGAATGCAGGCAAAACCAAACAGTATACAGTGGTGTGTGATACACAAGAAAACAGGACTATTTTTTGCTTGTTTTTTGACTTCTGATTTCCATTACTTAGATCCTCTAATGGAACCATACCCACACCAGTTTGCCACTGCACTCTTCTCCTTCCTCTACCATTTGGCTAGCTATGATGCTGGAGGGGAAGCCCTTGTCTCCTGTGGGATGATGGAAGCCCTCCTGAAGGTATATTCTGATTCCAATACATTATCAAACAGTTTTCTTTTCAAAACATTTAAGTCTTTCCTTGATTTTATTTTTTTTACTTTGTAGGTAATAAAATTCCTGGGTGATGAGCAGGACCAGATCACATTTGTGACACGAGCAGTGCGTGTTGTGGACCTCATCACCAACCTTGACATGGCTGCCTTTCAGTCCCACAGCGGCCTTTCCATTTTCATCTGCAGGCTCGAGGTTGTTTATGTACTTGCACATTTTTCTGTTTCATCTACATAGTCACTAAGACCTATAGACTTAATCACTCTTCTCCATGTTACATTTTTACATGTAGCATGAGGTGGACCTGTCGAGGAA
This sequence comes from Rastrelliger brachysoma, assembly GCA_024605115.1. Classification (NCBI taxonomy): domain Eukaryota; kingdom Metazoa; phylum Chordata; class Actinopteri; order Scombriformes; family Scombridae; genus Rastrelliger; species Rastrelliger brachysoma. The sequence continues at coordinate 8,597 of JANJYP010100090.1, read as the reverse complement.
AGAGTGCCCTTTTGTCATCAAGCCAAAGATTCAGAGGCCTAGCGCAGCCGTGGAATCTGAGGACATGGACACAGACATGGAGAGTAAGTCACTTCTCAAACCTATGGAGTCTTCTCACCATCTGATACTAATAGTTTAAAAGTTAACTTATAGCTATTTCAGTATTGCCAAGTTGCAGTAAATGAGTTGTATATAAGAATCTATTTGTAATTTAGTTAATTTGCAAACATTATGCACTAATTGTAACAGTGTCAGAAGTTGCCATGGAAAGCAGCCCTGGACCATCAACATCCTCTGGATCCAGAACAGAGGTGGACCACCGAGTGCAGAGTGGCACTGCTAACACACCTCGTGCAGGTACACAGAAACACCACTTATTTCACTACTGTACTCTGATTGTAATATCATACCATTAATATTACACTTTGTCTGTCTAGGTATGCAGTGTATCCCCCAGAGAGCAGCTCTGTTAAAGTCAATGCTGAATTTCTTAAAGAAAGCCATCCAGGATCCTGCCTTTTCTGATGGAATCCGCCATGGTGAGTCATTGGTGGCCTTAAGTAATTTATAAATGAACTTCAGTTCCTACTAATTGTTTTACATACATGTTCATGTTAGCTTAATGAGAAACTTGGTTATTTTCCAACCTGGACCCTATTTTCCATCTTTTTTTGTTGCCAAGTGTAAACAGGACAATAAAAAGACTCCTTGATAGTGAAATCTCTTCCTCATATCACAGTTGAATTTTCAAAATCATCTGAATATAGCTGAGTTTCATAATGCAAGTATTGATTATCTATGTATGTGTACCTTCTTTTTCTCACAAGTAATGGATGGGTCCTTGCCTACCTCACTCAAACACATCATCAGTAATGCAGAATATTATGGCCCTTCACTGTTCCTCTTAGGTAAGTTCATGCATTTCAGAAAAAAGCCTTTCTAGTACTCTCCTGTCTGAGAAGTGATCTTGCTTTATTTAAGAGATGCTAAGTTTATATTTTAGTCAACTGAATGTGTTGACATTTTACTGTTTGCTTTATCAATGTTAAGTGAAATTTGTGACCATTGTTTTGGATTATGATTTCCTTTTTTTTTGTTTCTCTCTTTTGGGTTTGTAGCCACAGAGGTTGTGACGGTGTTTGTGTTCCAAGAGCCATCCCTGCTTTCCTCCCTGCAGGATAATGGTCTCACTGATGTCATGCTGCATGCCCTTCTCATCAAAGACGTGAGTTTCAAACAATCCACTGTTTGTGCTGTTTTTCTGTTTGTGTCTAGGTGTGTGTCTGACAGTGTTAAATGTTTTATGTTCTCCCATCATCTCCTGAACATATACCGATTTTCATATATCATTTATTTCAACTGTCCAGACAGTCTTTACGTTGCCTTTTTGCTGATCTTTTCATTTTCTTTAGATGTGTTATCATTTTTTTTTACCTTTACTAGTNGATCTTTTCATTTTCTTTAGATGTGTTATCATTTTTTTTTACTTTTACTAGTATAGCCTGACCAGTGTGTGGATTTTTTTTTTTTTTTTTTTTTTGAAAATTCACTGATAACCAATATCAGCGTTGTAATTGTATTACAAACTGAAGATTCCTATCACCTATTCCACTCCACCAGTGATTTGCCTTGATTGAGGGTCTGTCATATTCATCACTGGATACAACACGAACACCCAGTGTCAAAATTAGTTGAAGGCAGAGGTGTCAAAAGTCCTCACATTCTGTACTTACGTGGGTACGTGTGTGTAAAAAAAAAAAAAAATACTCTGATTCAACTATTTTACTCAAGTAGTAAGAAAGTACAAGCTCTGAAATGTACTTAAATGCAAAAAGGTGGCTTCTTTGCTCTAGGCCCCTAGACTCTAGCATCGCTCCTTCTGCCCATACCGTATTGTTTTTGGGGTATTTTTTCACTTGCTGTCACAGGTTGCCATTATAATCAACCTCTGTAAATTGTACACATTGCACATCATACATGTTCATATGTCTGCTCTGTCTGCACATTGTTGAACTTTCCTTCAGTAGAGGATTTTGATATGAGCAGCCACTCATGGAATATTACCAGGAGTGAAAAAAAAACATCATGTCTTCTTTCTATAATGTTACTAAGGTTGAAACAAGTAACCAGTCTGTTTTTGACAACGTAAGGAGTGTTTTGTTGAATTTTAGAATCCAGCCACGGGATTCAGCCCATGGTCTGCCGGTGTCTATCCTGGGAGAGCGACTGGGTTCTCTCTCGCATGCAGTGTCTCACACACACGCGCTCACTCGATTCCTCCCTCTCTCTCTTTCTCCCTCACATGTGCGCTCTACACAATCAATTTTTTTTCAGGGGGCCATAGACCTTGTCAAAGCGGGGCACAGCACTATAAAGCACTGTTGGCCTGCGACTCCTAAATGAATGTGAAACACTGATGTTTATGTATGTTAGCGCTTTGGCTCCTGTCTACCTTTCAGAAATCAGGATAATCCATTATCCCGAATTTGAGAAACCCAATTTTGCTGCCTGGAGAAGTCCAAAAGTAATCGGGATACTGGTGCATGTAGACAGCTTACTCTGATATCTGAAAGCTGAACACGTCTGCGCAGGCGCAGCTTCAGCCAGACATTACCATGGATATGTTACAAACAAAATGACAGTGACAACAAGAGCCTATTTCATTGCTGCCAATGAGGTGTATAAGCCATATCTGCAGCACGATGTTGGCATTTAATAATGCTACAGTCACTATTACCCAGAGAGGTCTCATTTTTAATCTGATTTTAACAGATTTCCAATTTGCCGCTCTTCCTGTTGAAAACAATAAACGTTAAATGCGCATGTCCACATAGGATGCAGTAATCAGAAACCACGATACTGGTATTTATCATTTATATGGAAATATTGAATAACCAGGTTTCTCGTAGTTCATGTAAACACCATATCCTGAATTTGATCAAAACCGGGATAATCCTCAATCGGGATACTAAAGTCCATGTAAACACAGTCATTGTCTTTTCCAGGTTCCTGCTACTCGTGAGGTATTGGGTTCTCTCCCTAATGTGTTCAGTGCCCTGTGCCTGAATGCAAGAGGGCTCCACTCCTTTGTTCAGTGCCAGCCCTTTGAGCGCCTCTTCAAAGTGCTTTTGTCCCCCGACTACCTGCCTGCCATGCGACGGCGACGCAGCTCTGATCCATTGGGTGAGTTGAACTGTATGTGCTGCTGTTCAGTGCGTTCTAGGTATAGCCTACCTTAGTGGATGACATGTTCTGGTGTATGGCTTTAGGTGACACTGCATCCAACTTGGGCAGTGCTGTTGATGAGCTCATGAGGCACCAACCAACTTTGAAGACTGATGCTACTACTGCCATTATTAAGGTATTTATCTTTTTTTTTTTTATTTCCAAGTTCTCTATATGTCAGCAAATAATTTGACAGAATATTTAAAACTATATTTGTGTTACAGTTACTGGAGGAGATCTGCAACCTAGGTCGAGCCCCTGAGTATATCTGCCAGAAACCCTCTATCCAGAAAGCTGATGGCACTGTGGCTGTGCCACCAGCACGCTCCAGCCATGCTGCTGAAGAAGCTTCAAGTGAGGATGAAGAGGAAGAGGAGGCCCTTCACACATTCAGCCAGCAGCAGGGGGAACCAGAGAGCAACAGACAGTCAGTGCCACTTGAACTGTATGACGCTGAGTTCATAACACAATAGAATAGAGCAACAACTCTTTAAAGACTTTAATTTTTTTTAATCATTTGATCAAATTTAAGTATTTATAGATTGTAGCTGTCATTTTGATTACATGTGATTTCTTGCAGGGTGGTGGGCACTGAAGAGCGGATACCTATTCCTCTAATGGATTATATTCTGAATGTGGTAATTATTAATTCTTTTAATGTTTCAGAATTGAATATATTGTGAAATTTTGCTATGCTATGAAGCAGTGCTTGATATATCTTACCATCATTGACGTGTGATTCCCATGTTTTCCAGATGAAGTTTGTGGAATCAATACTAAGCAACAATACCACAGATGACCACTGTCAGGAGTTTGTCAACCAGAAAGGATTGCTACCTCTGGTTTCTATACTGGGCCTGCCCAATTTGCCCATAGACTTTCCCACTTCTGCTGCCTGCCAAGCTGTGGCTGGTGTATGCAAGTCTATATTGGTAAGCACAAAGAAACATCACCTTTTTAGTTTTTATTTTATTTTACTGTATGTATTTATCATTAACATCAGGCATTAATTCATATTAATATGATGTTGAGTTGCCAGACTTGGCCAAAAGACTGACTTAAATCTGCAGTCTCTGAGAAGTTTACTATCCCACTTGGCTGAATTTAGATGTAAGCATATTTTCTGTTCAATTCTCCTTAGACTCTCTCACATGAGCCTAAGGTACTCCAGGAGGGCTTGTGCCAACTTGACAGTATACTGACGTCTCTGGAGCCACTGCATCGACCAATTGAGGTGCCTGGTGGATCTGTCCTTCTCAGAGAGCTGGCTAATGCGGGCCATGTAACCGACGCCACGTTGTCAGCACGTGCCACACCACTGCTACATGCACTTACTGCAGCACATGCCTACATCCTCATGTTTGTCCATACTTGCCGAGTAGGACAGGTAAATATGGATGTTATTTTTTGACTTGCATTTATATTTGTATTTGATGCTGTTTGTTCTTGATGATGGTTAAAACAATTTTTTTATATATAGCTGAAAAAAGAATTGGCACCCTTTCACACGATTTTAAAAACATAAAATATTTTGATTATGTTCAGTTGATCTGAAATGAATTGAAATAATTTGTAGAATGATTTAAATGTATGAGTTAAAGAAGTGAATATCTGCAGCCAATTATTTTATGTTCTTGAATTATATATTTGTAATATTGTTTTTTTTTAGTTCAGTACTCAAACATGCTTATTACAAGCACTGTATGCCAGTGTTGTAAACAATAAATAATGCAGAGGGGTGAATAATTTTTATTGAATCTAAATTCTACAGAATTGACTCCAGAACTTGTTTTGACTCAAAGATTTAATCTATTATTCACATCCCTTGTTTCTAATGCATGTGAGATAACCACATAAGGGCTGATGATTATCAAAAATTGCACTTGATTTTTTAGTTGTAGGTGAGATACTTCAAACTCACTTGTGACCATCTTAAAATGATACAGTGGCTTTGACTGTGTCTGTTCTTTTTCTGTGCAGAGTGAGATCAGGGCTATCTCAGTCAATCAGTGGGGCTCGCAGCTGGGCTTGAGTGTTCTCAACAAGCTCAGTCAGCTCTACTGCTCCCTGGTTTGGGAGAGCACCGTTCTTCTGTCCCTTTGCACACCTAACAGGTGAATCTCTTTTTCTATACCCCATTTATTTTAACTGTGGTCATCTGTAACCTTGTAACACACGTTGCCTTTGATTGACAGTCTGCCTCCAGGTTGTGAGTTTGGCCAGGCTGACATGCAAAAACTGGTGCCTAAAGAGGAGAAGCCTTCTGGCAGCACTACAACAACCGCAGCCTCTGGTTCCAGAAGAACTGGTAATATAATCATTAAATCTCTTTACACTGAAAACAGAACTGACATTTCTGTGGAACACCATCTAACTACTAAAACTATCTGTACCTTTTTATTTAACAGAGTCCGAGGCTGTGTCTGTGGATTCATCTGCTGGTGGATTGTTGGAAGGCATGGGTCTAGATGGGGACACCTTGGCTCCCATGGAGACAGATGAACCCACTGCAACAGACCCCAAGACCAAGTCCAAACTTACTCCAGCTATGGCTACTCGCATAAAACAGATTAAACCTCTACTATCAGGTAAATAATTTCCTTGACATAGTTTTTCTGTCTCTTAATATTGTAACAATGCATTTTTTGAAATTTTAAATGTCCTTTTTTTAGTCAGTTGGTGACCTTGTATTTCCTTGTCTGTGTAGCTTCGTCTCGACTAGGCAGGGCTCTGGCTGAGCTCTTTGGCCTGCTGGTGAAGCTGTGTGTGGGCTCCCCCGTACGCCAGCGGCGCTCCCACCATGCCACAAGCACAGGCACTACTCCCACACCTGCTGCCCGGGCCACTGCCTCTGCCCTCACCAAGCTCCTCACCAAGGGTCTGAGTTGGCAGCCTCCACCTTATACACCCACCCCTCGATTTAGGTAAGAGCAGTTTCAACTGGCAACAGTCTGCAACAATGCATACGATTATGACAAAAGTAATTGTGGCAAATTATGAACAAGATACAAATGTGAAAGTAATTTCTGACATTTAACATAAAAAAATACCAAAGGTCAACCTCACTGTGAGATCATAATGTTCTTCAGAAAGTCTCAAATAAATCCCTTGCGCTCACAATTTACCTGTATGGTTTGTTCATCCAACCAGCACAGGAATGTCAAACCTCACACCAGATTAAAAACTCTGGTATACTGTGAGGTACAGAGCTTTATCTAGTGAAACTTTATTTTTAGTTGTGGTGGGTCATACATTTTGAGATGATCCCTAGCTGCATGACATATATGTCCCCACAGAATTCATTTATTAAAATGTGGTTTGGTGTTCGCTTGTGACCCAGTCCAGCTCTTTCTTTTTCTTGTATTGATTGGTTCTCTGCAGGCACCTGCTTTCACAAAGGTAACAGGATTAAAGAAATACAAAAACAGTAGAGATGACGCAATGCTAAAGGCAGTTGGACAGGGTGGTTCAGAGAGGACATAAAGTCTTTTATTATTTATGATAGTTGCTAGAATTTGGATAATGTTAGTGTAGATCCACAAAGGCCAACATGAAGTAGAGGAGCAGACTTTTAATCACTTGGCTGGTGTTTACAGATTTAATGGATTGTTAAAATGGATAAAAGGTAGATGGACTGAAACATGCCTGTGTCATGATATGGGAAATTAACTATAGCCTATTCTTTTAATGCAAGACTGGCTACAACAGCCTTATTGTTTTGCACAATGTTGTTAAAATTAACACCTCAAAGCACATAGTTTTATCTAAAGTAAAGCACAACTATGGTTCATTCTATTTGTCATTACTGTGATTACATGATTTTACAACTGATTGGGGATTTTAAAAAGTGTCGGATACCAGTGCCTACTCTGTATTTTTTAAATGGTTCCTGTGCTTAAACAGTTCTTGAACCAGACACATTTTGTCCAAAAACTTTTCTTTTTAAATTAATTAAATGATCCAGTTTTCACTGTTCTGGGATGTTTGATAGAAGCTCCCTGGCATTCAATTCAATGGCGATTCAATCTCTCTGAAACTGGAGCAAACAAGAGCATGCAGGTGGGACTGTGTGTGCGTATGTGTCTGTGCAGTGCATTGGAGAGAAAGCAGCTCTCTCCCCGCTGTCGTCCCCTTGCATAGTAACGTGCATTGCTCACATTTGTACTGAGCAAAATATTACTGACTTTGTTTTTGTAATGTCTTATATTTCCTCAGAGTATAAAAAGAAAGTCAGGCACCGAAATTTTCATTCTTATTCAGTCTTGTTACTAGCATTTATGTCGGAACCGTTGCCCTATTGGCACCGCGTTTCAGTACCCAACCCTAGTCCCTATTGACATTGTCAAGTTAATTTCAAAATCTCAGCCATAATTTATATTCATTTTGCTGTTGAAAGAGTATTGCATTTTCTCTGTCGACTTTTAAAAATCATTAAATTTAATATCAAAAAGTGTGCAGCAATCCTGTGGATCTTCTGTGCTGCTGAGTTGAAAATATTTGTGAAGCTTGCATGTTTTACAATATGAACAAAACATCCATGTCTGAAATATTGTCTACTGCCATGGCTACAACCCTAGAAGTCGGTCAAATCTACAAATATGAGTCTGGACATGGATTGATATTAAATTGCAACCTAACTAGTTGGTGGAGGCATACCGTTATGATGTGGTATTTCTAGTTTGTTTCATGGATGGATTGTATTTTTTCCCTCCCATCATGTAGGCTGACTTTCTTCATCTGTTCTGTGGGCTTCACATCTCCTATGCTCTTTGATGAGAGGAAGTATCCCTACCACCTCATGCTGCAAAAGTTCTTCTGCTCTGGTGGACACGATGCCTTATTTGAGTAAGTGACACTTAAATAAAAGGAATGGTGTTCTTGTTAATATCTGTAATCTAATTGGAATTTTAGTGTCTAGTTGCAGTTTCATTGGTTGTGGGCGTTTTTGTGCAGGACATTCAACTGGGCCTTGTCAATGGGTGGTAAGGTACCTGTGTCTGAGGGTCTCGAGCATACTGATCTACCAGATGGGACAGGAGAGTTCCTGGATGCCTGGTTAATGCTGGTGGAGAAGATGGTGAACCCAAGCACTGTGCTGGACTCCCCTCACTCCCTGCCAGCTAAAATGCCTGGAGTCACACCCACCATGCCCCAGTTCAGTGCCCTTCGGTTCCTCATAGTCACCCAAAAGGTCAGAATCCACCAACTGTTGAAATCAGATGCTGCCTTCAGATAGAATTCATGAGTCTGTGTAACTGACATGTTGATTACACATTACGCATGGCATTTAAGTAATTACAATTATGAGAATACAATTGCTAGAGACACAGTAAGTTTGTTCACTTGTATTTTCCTTGTGATCATAGTTAACA
>JANJYP010100086.1:0-13198 GCA_024605115.1 Rastrelliger brachysoma | reverse complement strand
CTGACTGCATTAATACCATAAACTGTATAAAAATTTTTTTTTTAAAAAAAACGGACATAACCACTGCATTAATACCATAAACTGTATTAAAAAAAAAAAAAAAAAAAAAACCGGACATAACCACCGTGATGTCACCCATTGCTTTGTGGACCTATATTTTGAATCCTCAAATCTCACCATCTTGGATTTTTAGAGCCAGAAGTGATGAGAAGTGACCATATTTGTAGGAGAGGGTGGAGCTATCCTTAATACTTGCTACTAGCTTGGTAATTACAATGCATTTACAATCTAAAGCTAAATGCTAAATGCTAAGACTAATTTCAATAGTGAAAACAACAGGCGTAAGTCAATTCAATGAAAATGTACTTAAAACCTGAAAATATGACCCGTTAGCAGGTTCTTCAATAGAACTAAACACTGACCAAGATTTTTTAGGCAGCCAAAATGTTACAGTTAACTTGAACTGATGCACACTGAAATGTGCATAGCATGTTTATGCTATCGTTACGTTACCTGTTTACATTGTTACTATGGTAGCAATTTGTCTACTCTACCATAAATGGGGCCATAATTTACTAAATGAACGTCATGCTAGTTCGAAGAAAACTAGGGAAATTACAGAAACCCCTTTTGGATTATCTAAAAGGTCAGTAGAGTCCCCCTTCGTGGCTATTAGAGAGAATGCAGGGTTGCACTTGTTTCGCTTTTGGAACTAGAACAACCTGTTTGGTTAAAACTAATAACTGACCGTCATGTGTAAAAGTTTGTGCAGTTTCCCTTAAAAATGCAGGAATTGCAGGATCATCAACAAAGCACTGTATTTGTTTATCGTCACATATGCCTATTCTTTGTCCCTATACATCCAACAGATGTGTTTTTTCCCCCTTTTTCTGCATGGCTGCTCTGAAGAATGCATGTCATGAAAACAACACTGCAAGGGATTTCACCAGCCAAACCTGGAACAAATATGCTGCTGCTCCTCTCCTGCTTAGCCAGTTAAAGAGTCTGTGCTGTGTGTTAACAAGCACTCCCAACCCCCTCTCGTGAACTTAACTGACCCGGGGCCAAGGCGCAGACGGATATCAACATGCCTGTCCCAAAACATGACCCAGGCACATGGTTGCTTGACAGGGATCAGAGGTCATGTCTGTAAAATATGGCTCCAAAACTAGTTCAGTCCTCACAGACATGCAGCCTGAGGGGGGGAAAGAGACAAGTATTCATTTCTCTTTAGCCAAGAGCATGCACTTGAATTTGGGGGAGCAGCAATCTTGCAAGATCTACCTATCTGTGCTTGCATGCATTTTCAGACAGCTGTTTCTAAAGCCTGTACCACAGAAAGGTAACAAACAGCTTGCTACGATCAAAATGTACAACACTTAAAATACCAGACTCATTTATTTATAGCACAAAGTTCAGTGTCATTTTTCAGCAGCTGTTGATGAGGTATACTACTCACAGTACATGCAAGACTTAGGTCTATGTTCACTATATGTATTGAACTTTGAACTGCTGTCATGCTAGCTGTGCAGGACTTAGTATACAGATATACATTTAAAGGTGGTATGCAGTCTTTGCGTAACAATAGTTGAACTTGAGAAAACCCTAATGAGTTAAGAGTAATGCAGTGTCAAACAGCCAATAATGTGTTGCCCTACACAGATAAGAAGGGTCGGCTCTATATCTTTATGTTTAACCTCAGTGTGATCGCTGGTTGTGTGGTTGTCTGACCATAAACTCATGTCTTTGAGATAAAATAAATCACCAAGCATACATGACCTGATGTAACATATAACACAACACAAAGTGTCAGACAGTTACTATTAACCCTCATGATTTAGTCACCAGTTTGTTTGTTTTTTTTGTTTTTTTTTTTGCCAACAGCATTTTGACATTCATACATTTTTGTACAGCAAACCTCGTATAACAACATATCTAAAGACTTACAACCTTTAGTCAAAAACAACATGATTAACTAGATCACTCAATATGTCACAACACGTCTTCTTATGTGACGCATTAAGGTTGAGGATACGTTTCACATTAGAATAAAGAATAGTGCAGTTTGCTCTTTCAACATCAAACAGGAACCCTGCTCTTCATTACATTCATATCTGTGGTTTCCTCAGCCTGGCTCGACTGCTGAGAAGGGGATGTGCTTTTGTTAAGTTTCATGTTAGCCCATTGAATTTCCCCTCAGTAGTAGTGATATAAATCTTATAAATCCTGTGTTCTGTATTAGTTTTATTATTTACAATGTATTGGTATGTTTTTCTTTACTGTTAAGAGAGTCCACCTCACTGCTTTTGCTTTCCAAACAGGAGCTTGTGTTGTTACAGGTGCACAGAGAATTTAAACTCTTGCAGGAATTCAGAGCATTGCTGTTTTATCCCTGTTCACCTGAGCACAAGGTAATAACAGCAATAATTTAACAGAGGCTAAAGTTAATTATGTTGCATCAAGTAATTAAAGGTAACTCTTCATTAACACCAATAACATTCATTTACATTCATTTTTTTTATTCTAAGGGTTTCTGAGAGTGTGTTTGTTGGAGCAAAAACAGGCCAATTTTCAACGTTCTTCAACACCAACCAGAATATAAATCACAACATTTAGATCATCCTTTTGGTTTCAGATCATCTGGGGACAGCGACTCATGTCCTTGTGGTCCAACCTCGGATAAAATGCTTAGAGGGGATACATGAATGGTGGCTTTGTTGCACCAAACCAAAGAATGCATCCTCAGTTGTAACTGGCTAAATGGATTGTACATGCAAGTGAGAGGTCAACTCTGTGGACCACTCTGTATATCAACACAGAACAACACTTCAGCACATAGCACTACCTGTCTACTATAAACACATTAGCACCTTACTTTAAAGGCTGCGCTTTTCATGATTTTATATTGTAAGTTTGTCCTTTAGCTTTATGAGGAAATGACTGCTCAGTTTGAGAACAGCATTTTGCTTCATTGTATGCTGAAAACACATTTTGAAGTGATAATAAAAGTGATTTTTATACTGATTAAAAAAAAAGATGTGTGACTCTCTAGGACTTCTCATTAACAGTTAAATGAAAAAATACTAATGAACAAATAATAGCATAATGAGGGGGAACACCCATACAACATATTGTGATATTGATTACTATCAGTAGATAACATTCAGACTATATTCTTATGAGACAGTATAATATGAGTCTAGAAAAGATGCCAAACTGCTGCCTTACTCTTGTTTCTGTCATTTATCCTCTTAGGTTCCTATGAAGGTATTTTAATCATGGTACTGTTCTTTTAATTCCAGTGATTTAGGTGTTTTCTGGTGTCGAGAGTTTGTCCCAAGAGCCACTGTGATGCATACCTTGATTATTGAAAATTCACCACTTGATATGTTGTGTATTTCGGTTCTGTCCCCACAGACATAATCTTTGGAGATAGTGGTATTTTCCCTCCTAACAAATTGCTCAAATATTCCACAGTAGTTCTCCAGAAGGGTTACATAATTGGGCATTCCCAAATGTGGTGACTGTAACAAAGTGCCTGTGTCTTTCTGACATTTCCAACACAAATTGCTATTTATTAAACCCATTTTACTGAGTCTTGTGGTGTCCAAAAATATCTGTGTATTATTCTGTATTAGGTGAATGTCCCTTTAGCTTCCCTCATGTATTTCTTATTGTTGGATATCATTTTCATCCGTTACTCTTCATCCATCACACATCCCATATCTTTCTCTCAGTGTTTTTAAGCTCTTACAGTCATCGCTGAGCAGCTGGTTGCTCGTTCTGTAAAACACAGAAGCTCATTGGTGCTCCTCAGGTAGCATGAACTAGTCCATGGTGTGGTTTCCATCTTTTTACTGATCCTGGAGGTAATACGGCTCCTGGTTTGTATTATGTTCCTGTTCTTTTCCTTTGTTATTAAGTCCCAGTATGACATAAAGACACCCTACATAAGACAATATATCAAAGCCCTTTAAAGTGCTGTTTGTCTAATGCTAATTATAAGGTTATGCCAAAAGAGGAATATTTTTCAGTTTTGGATGAGACATAATGTGAGCTATGTTATTTTCAATAGTTCACTCTAATCCACTCTAATATATCCAATACAAAGTTTAATATTGAGGGTTTTTATCATATTATTTTAAAAATCTCAATAAAGGACTATATCTCAAAGCTTTGTTTAATTTAAAGCCAGATCTGATTAAACTTAAGGTTTACTAAGTCCAGATAAGACTAATTAATATTCTGTATAGTGGGGCTTACTATACAGAAATTAACTTGTAAAACTCATGTTTAGGAACTTACAAACAAGCTTTAATTTAAATGAGATTTCTTTGTTAGCAGCACATTGTAGTATAGGCAACATTTGTGTCACTAATTGAAGATGTAATTTATACTTAAATACTTATACTTTCCTTTAGTTTTTCAGCCATGCTACATGAAAGTTAGGGATTCACTCATCATGTGAGAGTTCAATGACTGGGCCTTTTTCTGTCTGATTCAACCAAATCAAATATAATAATCTCCTCATGTTGTCTGTTGATGACCTATATTTTTTCATTAAATCCTACTTGACCAGGATGTATAATGCTTGGTAATGTCTTTTCCAGGCATCGAGCCAGGATCTAGTTAAAATCTTGCAATCCAGGTTAATTAGATTTAAAGGTCAAAAATTAAAGGGATAGAGTTTGTTGTATCTCTGCCTTTGTTAGGTGTTACAGCCTCGTTAAATGGTATTAACCTTAATAATATATCTCTTGTACTCTTGTACTGCTGCCAGGATATCTATCTAATGATTGTAGTATTCCATTTGAAATCCATCAAGGCCAGGTGACTTCCTGCTTTCGTTAATGGTTTTCGTTAATGGCATTCCTGATTTCAATCTCTGTTACTGGGCTGTCTAATGATTCCACCTGTTCAGATGACAATCTAGGCAGATCATTATTGGTAAAGGAAAAAATTTCTTCAGGAAGAACTTCTTCCTGTGTGGGATTGATGACCGATAAATAAAGTTCTTTATAAAACGGTTGCAGGGCCTTTGTTAAAGAAATGATTGTATCACTTTTCTTAATTACTGGTATTGCTGGTATATGTAAGTTTTGTTGCTTTAGTTGTCTGTCAAGTAAAGCCTGATTTCTCTCCCCTTTAAAGTTGTCCTAAGTCTAAATAAGGCATATTCCTGCTTTTTTATTATTTATTTCCTCCAATCAAAACTTTACCCCACATATATATAATATGAGGTATAATAGATATAATTTATCTGACAAATGTTTTAATAGTTCTATTCCCTGATTTCAGTTTCCAGTTTCTTTTATCGTAGCCAACCTTAGCATGGAATGTAAGGTATTAAATGCTTGCAGTCAATATAAACACATTGCAACACCGTACTTCTCACTGCACATTATCTGTGGAAAAGTACCAGAGCACACAATGTCACCATGGCAGATTCCCCTGTTGTTNTGTGTGTGTGTGTGTGTGTGTGTGTGTGTGTGTGTGTGTGTGTGTGTGTGTGTGTGTGTGTGTGTGTGTGTGTGTGTGTGTGTGAAAGACTGTGTGTGAGTGTATAGTTTTGTCTGTATGTGTGTGAGAAAGTGAGGGAAGTTACTGATGTTATCCCCAGTGCCTCTCCAGGGGTTGAACTTTGGAAATCTACCTTTCAGTAAAGAGCAGCTGGGAAATTTGGGTGAGGAAAAGGAATAAGAAATTATATTTTAAAGATAAACAAACAATGTGTGTGTNTGTGTGTGTGTGTGTGTGTGTGTGTGTGTGTGTGTGTGTGTGTGTGTGTGTGTGTGTGTGTGTGTGTGTGTACATGTGTGTTTATGTGTATGCCTGCAGCACATTTGTCTATGTTTCCATGTTTATTCTAATACATACTGCAACCCTATACATGTCCTTATCTGCCACATGCCAGGAAATGCTGGCAGTTGACATTCAATGCATATCATCTTGTCTGATGCGAAAAGATATGCTGGTGTAAACAGCTTTAAAAAGTTTTCAAATTTAACTTTATATTTATTACATTTACATGTTCACTTTAGAAACTAAAGTTTTCAAATTGCAATCACTTGTGTCCTTTTGCAAATTGACACAACCAGAACCTGTATGGTTTGTCTTCCTCTCTCCCAGAGATGCTGTAGAAACACCACACAAACTTGAAGTGGGCAGTTGTGAGAATGTCACTGAAATATAAACAGTGGCTCTGGATGATGCTGGAAGGCAGCCGGCTGTTTTTTTTTTTTTTTTCTTGCACAAGCTTTACTGAACATTTTGTAAACAATGTAGGAGAAAAGTCTAATGGGACCTAAATATCCACAGTTCAATTAACATGTCCAGATGATTGTTCATTTATATAGTCAATATACTTGACAGTACTGTATTAGAGCAGTGGTTCCCAGCCTTTTTTTTGTCTTGTGTACCCCCTGAGCCTTTTTGCCATACCATGAGTATCCCCTCACTCATGCATGTTGATGATTCTTCAAAAGTAGAATGTAACACAACTGATTATTAGATGAAAATTATTTTATTTATCTCCTTAATTTGAAAATATAGTCCCAAATAAATACATAAATAAATGGATAAATAAATAAATCTGCAAAAAGATATCTTCTGACTGAAAAAAAATTCAAGGTGAGAGGAGGGCTCTATTACTGATCTTTGTTGCTCTTGCCTTGACGACAGCATATCTTAGGGGTTCCTATTTGCCAGTGATTCTAAATATGAAAAGAAAATCAAACTACTTTTTAATTTCTGCGCATTCCTTTTTGATTTAATTTATTTGTACTGTTGAACGTAACCGCTGTGAAACAATCACAATGATCCCTCTCCTCCCACAGTGTCAGTCGCTCGAGTGTTTCGGTTTAACTGGTGACCATGTTAACTTAGTGACTTTCTCACATTACAAGATATACTACACTAATACAGCTAACACAACATGGTCCTATAGCCACTTACTGACGAGCAGCTTGGTCCCCTATTTATTACCCAGACTTTTTATGAATAACATAGAGTAAATGTAGTAGTTCTCCCGCAATGAACAGACAATTTGTCTGGCAGCAGAGTGTAGTGAGGAGTAGCAGCAGCAGCTAACGTGAGCAGCCTGCTCCTCTCTGTATCAGTGGATGTGCGACAGAGCAGTCTCAACTTGACTCAGTCATTTAGATGCAATACTGGCCTGTTTTTTGGAAACTGACAGTTCAATTGATGGAAATCCATTGAGAACTTATTATTAAATGTTTCCACGTAGGCTACCCCCTGTAATGTGCTCGCTTGCCCCTGGTTGGGAATCACTGTATTAAAAGGAATGAGATGCTTGTGTTTAACATTACATAACTAAAAAGGTAATTGTATTATACACAGCTGTTACTGGATGTTACGTAACTCACCTTTTGCCCTATATTAGTCTTAATTAATAAATCAGATAGACAAAGTCATTGAATTTGACTATTACCACAGAGCAAACCATGACAACATGACGATCCATTAACAAGCAACAACTGCTGACTAATCAACTCTTATCTGACTCACCAAGGGAAGATTACATTCCGTGCATTATATCATTGTGCCATTTTCATAGTCTGTGGTTTCTGAACAGTGTGAATGAACAGTGTGTCTGTAACTTTAGTCAGATGGCCTCATCTGGGACATTGATATGAAATATTTACACCCATTCATTGAGAACATTTTCCCCTCAGAGATTTTGATTGATGGTGTAGCTGCATACAACACTGACATTATTATTTGAGATTCTTTTTTACTGTTTCATTTGGTATTTGAAATTCTGTAAATAGCAACTGTAGTTGAAAAATTATGATGGATTCAGATGGCTCCAAAAAAAGCACCCAGATCAAAATGTGAGTGCTCTCAAACCTGCAATGGTAAGATAAATTAAAGATCGTACCTTTGAACTGAGCAGATAAGGCTCAGTGAGAGCAGGGACATAATACCATTAGTTGTAGTCTGGCCGCCAGCAGCACTTGTGACCAACACACTGATTAGCAGTTAATCCGGATGTGATGTGTGAATAAGATAACACAGTGATCTCTGAAGAAATCAGAGGTTCATGCTCATCCCATGCTGGATACTCTGTGGGTGAAAAAAATACTGTCTTTGATAGCAAACAATATAAATGGAATTGGCAGCAGGAGGATTTTGACTGAAGATGCCAGAAGTCTGCATACCAAAGAAGAGGGAAAGTTGGAACATCAATCTCTGCAGACAAGCAAATGTTGTTGCTAGATTTGCTTGAGTTAAACAAGTTTTCAACAGCAATTTTTGCTATTGTGTCATACAAGCACCAAGTTTACTGCAGGTGTTTTCAACTAAATAACTGTATGAAAGTTATTCGTTTTTTTTTTTCAAGAGAAAAAAATCTAAATCCTCACCATAATATCTCAAAGTAATATAACCCTATTGAATTGGTACAATTAAATTTGTCAGTAATAATTAAAATAATTTAAGAGAGATTAGTCTACTGCAGTTTAAATCTGAAATCATTCTCATTATCATAATTTTAACAGCAAAGGTTTTTTTTTTAGAACTTCCGCTGACACATTTACTTTTTTTGACACATTTAGCTTTCTGTTTCCTGTTAAAATGCAGAATGAAGTGAAGGTGGGAAGTTCCGTAGAACACTGACTAATGATGCACCGGAGATAACTTTCAATCACTAAAGACCCTACTGTTGAATACCCTGCCTTCAGCAAAAAGAAGGCAAGCCCCTAATGTAAAGCTTCAATAAACTTCGTTCCCTGCATTCCAAAATGCAAATATATCTCAAAACAATGTGCAGATTTTCAAAAATATAAATGTATTGCATAAATGATAAATGCAACATCCTGATTGCAGGCCTTAATGAAGAACAGGAAATTATGATGTCTATAATCACAAAGTAATGATCATCACTTCTTTTGAAATGCTGAAAAGAAAAAAAAGCAACAACTGAATTATATAGTAACCATAGTAATGGTTCCCTCAGTACTTCCTTATGATGTCTGACATTTCTACTTTTAATCTTTCATCTTGCCAACAACATCTCTCCTGTTCTTGTTTTCTCTGGTAATCACTGTCAGGTTCAGCTGCCTCCTGGTAAAGGAAAGTATTCCATGCATGTTCATGCCACAGAGTCGACCTTTAGCGGGGGTAGGGGTTTGCATTTGGAGCAGCCATCCACAGCGCAAACATCACTGCATGCAAGTAATATGCAAGTTATCCAGTGTCCGTCATTGGATGTCTCCAGGAGACGGGCCCAGCAGCATGTTAATGGTAGACAAGGGCATCATTAAGGCTCACTTAGTTACCCCTGCTGATATCTATCACAGTGTAACCTGAGTGCTGGAGACACATGTGCCTTATAGTGCCCAGCTGGATGCAAAATGACTCATTGCTATTGTGCTGAGGGTAAATTATTTCTTTTCTAAAGCATAAATCCTTCATAGCAGCTACAAGCAAAGCTGTATGATTTTGACTGAATTTCTACTTCCAGAGTTTCTCCCTCTCTGTTTGTTGCAAGCACCACCCAGGAGCAGAGCTGGGGAGTCAGCAGGCAAGATGGTGCATTATCCTCCCACTAAAGCACATTTGGAATATGAGTGTTGTTTGGTTTTCTAACCTTTTCAGTCTCTCCAAAAAAACGTATGATTTATTGCAGTATGAATTACACGTTCTGAAAAGGAAAAATCCGCCCCCAAAAAGCAGGACAGGGAACTGGTGGTTCTGCAGTGGAGGTATTTGAGTTAATGTGTAACCTGTGTTAATGTTTTTTCTTTTGTTTTGTTTTTGTTAACCAAGGTTCAGAAAATATGATATCCCACAGCAGCGGATATCTGCCCCTCTCCACGGGGCTGTGCGGCTTGGCTTGGTTTTTGCCTGACAGTTAAAATATATGTGCTGTTAGTTTCAGGAATGCTGGAGTAACATGAAAACATGGGAGTGTCACTCACTGAACAGATGTTTTGCTTTAATCATTTATATAGTGTTATTGTCTTTGATTCTCCTTTGCACACCAAATGGCGTTATGCTTTCTGTGTCTAACTTGTTTTTTTGGGGTTTTTTTTTTTTTTAAAAACTTGTGAAAAAACGAAGAAAGAAGAGTGCAGTGACTATAATCACAGAGGGAAATCTACACTGAGTTAAGTTTTTATTTTTCACCTCAGCATATTTTCCTTCTTGATGTAATATCCTATATGGAAATAAAATGTTCACTTACGCTTATTTGTTTAATTTGTTGTAATTAAACTGTGAACCCTAATACTACATTTCTTCTCCCAAGTATTTTATGATTAGTTCATCATAAAAAACATAGCTATACTATATGTGTTTTTCTCACATTTAACCCTAGATTTTGTTCCCCAGCAACAACCATAGTGCAATAGTAATAATGAAGTAAATTAAGTTTTCCACATCTTTAAAAACTTTGCTCATAAAAGTATATATATATGAATATACAGTCCAATCCAAAAGTATTGGAACAGTGAGGCAAATTCCTGGACTGGAAACATTTGGGTTTGACACCAAAAGATGAATATGAGACAAGAGATCAACATTTCAGCTTTTATTTCCAGGTATTCACATCTGGATCTGACACACAACTTAGAAGATAGTATTATTTGTAAAGGAACACTACATTTTTAGGTGAGCAAAAGTATTGGAACATGTGACTGAGAGATGTGTTTTGTTGTCCAGAAGTGTCCTATTGCACTGATTATTCAGACAATAAATAGTGCTGAATTTCTATGTTCAGTTTCAGACTTGGGTTTTGCCTGTACAGACTGAAGTTATAGTTAGAGGTGTAACAAACATGAAAAGAGAGCTGTCTATGGGTGAAAAAGAAGCAATTGTGAAGCTGAAAGAAGATGGAAAATCAATCAGAGCCATTGGACAACATTGGCCATTGCCAGTACAACCATTTGGAATGTCCTGAAGAAGAAAGAACCCACTGGTGTACTAAGTAACAGACGTTGAACAGGTAGATGACAGAAACATTGTGAGAGCTGTAAAGAAAGACCCTAAAATAACTGTTAGTGAGATCAGCAATAACCTGCAGAGGGCAGGAGTTAAGGTATCAGCATCTACTGTTCGCAGAAGACTTCATGCGCAAAAGTACAGAGGCTACACCAGAAGATGCAAATCACTCATTAGCAAAAAGAACAGGAAGGCCAGGCTGGATTTTGCCAAAAAGTACAGAGACCAGGCTCAAATATTTTAAGACAAATTTTTATGGACTGACGAGACAAAGCCTAACCTTTACCAAAGTGATGGAAAGGCTCAAGTTTGGAGAAAGAAAGGATCTGCCCATGATCCCAAACATACATACAAGCTCATCTGTAAAACATGGTGGAGGCAATGTCATGGCTTGGGCTTGATTGGCTTCTTTTGGGATAGGGTTATTAATCTTCATAGATGATGTAACACCTGATGACAGCAGCAAAATGAACTCAGAAGTTTACAGAAACATTTTGTTTGCTACTTTAAAAGACATATGGAACCAAACTGATTGGGAGATCCTTCATCATGCAGCAAAATAATGACCCAAAACACACTGCAGAAACACCAAAGGAGTTCATCATGGGCAAGAAGTGGAAGGTTTTAGACTGGCAAAGTCAATCTCCAGACTTAAACCCTATAGAGCTGCATTTTTCCTGCTAAAGGGGAGACTGAAGGGAACAACGCTCCAAAACAAACAACAACTGAAAGAGGTTGTGGTGAAAACCTGGAAGAGCATCACAAAAGAAGAATGCAAAAGTTTGGTGATGTCAGTACTTCACAGGCTTGATGTAATTAGGGTTGGGGTTATCTTAGGGTTGAAGTCTTATTCACTTTAATTTATTTAAAGTCTATCTGTTCCAATACTTTTGCTCACCTAAAAATGTAGTGTTCCTTTACAAATAATACTATCTTCTAAGTTGTGTATCAGATCCAGATGTAAATACCTGGAAATAAAAGCTGAAATGTTGATCTCTTGTATCATATTCATCTTTTGGTGTCAAACCCAAATGTTTCCAGTCTACAGCAAAAATAAAGGAATTTGCCTCACCCTTGCAATACTTTTTGTAGTTTTGCAATGGTATACACAGTCCCCCCTATATATATTAACTGTGATGTTGTCATCTAGAGCAAAGGCTCAACACCCTCAGTAAATATTATATTATCTGGTTGCATTCAAGCATTAATTCTCAGCAACTTTCATGCTTGAAGCTGTTTTTTGCAACAATGTGATTTAGTTGATGCCAAAATTACAATCAGCACAATCCGCAACTACAAAGGAAATCTATGCAAGGTCTATAAGATGCAGGAAAATCTGAAGTGGGCAAAACTGTGGATCAACAACGCAGCACTTTGAGGAATTGGATCACAAGGAACAAAAACCTCAACTAAGCAAAAACCCAACCAAAAAAATTCAACTTGTGCAGCATGCAGGCCGTGATCCAATGTTGTGGTGATGGAGGCAGAGCCCATTAAGTTATTGTTCAGTCTGACATGACATTTACTTGCAGTTTAAGTCTAATCTGAATAAGATGTTGAAAACAATGTTAAAATAAGTGCATTTGTGTCAGATTAACTGATATATCATTGTTCAGTGGCAAAGAGGTAGTTTGACCTTATGTTCTTTACTTTTTTGTCATGTTAACTCTGTACAGAATAACACCTGCTTTACTATAGACACACAAAGCAATGACTATTTTATTGCTCTGTGAGGTAATTGGAAGGTGCTATAATTGCCATTTCTACTGCGGTGGTCGTAAAAATTTTAAAATGTTACATATTTTTTTCTGTTATCTGTTGCTTGCTCTGCATTCTCTTTATAAAACAGGTTCTTTATTGTGCTGTAAACAAGCTTTTTATGTAACTTTGATAACACTTTGCTCCGAGGTGGCCATGTTTCCATGAGTGATATGTACTCTGTTTGTCTTGTGTCAACTAAGGCTACGTTCCCACCATTCAAGGTCAGGCTATACACTGAGGTGGTAAATCCAGTTTGAGAAGTGTGACCTGAAACATGATGCTGTGTGCAGTGTGCAACAGCACTGTGTCTTGGACTGATTATTAATTACAGAGATGTGTATGGTATGGACTATTCTAGGGGTGGGTTTGTGCTGATTTTGTAATGTCTCTTTCATGTTAATAATTTCAAACTTGTGTTTCAATACTAGTTTTATTGTTTGGGAAAGAAAGAAAGAAAGAAAGAAAGAAAGAAAGA
>JANJYP010100050.1:0-23077 GCA_024605115.1 Rastrelliger brachysoma | reverse complement strand
CTCTCACTCTTTCTTTCTTCTTCAATTTCCTTTTTCCTTTGGATTCTTTTTGTCATCCTGCCTTCTCTGTTTGCCTCTCACTCATTGTCCCACACACATCTGATCTTTGACCCCTATGAATTTACTTTTTTCTTTTTCAATTGTTTTTTTAGTCTCTCCTTATCCCTCATCTGCACTACTCCAATTCACTATTTTTTAAATTTTATTCCTATTTTTCATTAAAGTTGGTTATTTTGTTGAATTTAGATTTTTAAATAAATAGATATTTGAAAGAAGATTTTCAAAATTTCAAAATTAAAAAAAGGTTATGCAGCATGTAAGACATAAATATTGCTGATATGAAGTGTAAATATTTTAGGAATAAAAATATCCCCCACCACCAACCACCGCCATAAAAAATTGTGCTTTTCTTNCATAAAAATTTGGGCTTTTCTTTATTAACCCAATTTTCTCAACAAAATATTTTAAATACCCCCCCCCCCCCCCCAATTAAAATTTTAAGACTCCACACTTATCTCTTCGGCCTGTACTCTCCATTTAACCTGTTCTTCTCTCTTTTTGTTCCCACTACCACTACATATAGCAATGACCAACCTGACCTTCCAAATTACACCAGACTCCAACAAAGACAGCGAGACCATCCAAATGGGTCGCGACCTCAAGCTGTCCTGCCATGTCGATGCCACCCCACAGGACAAGGTCAACTACACCTGGTACAAGAATGGCGCACCTGTCTTCAACTCAGACAGCTTGATCTTGCTACGCAGTGACCCAGACATGGCACCTGGCACCAGTAGCTTGGAGATTGTGGACATGAAGTTCAGAGACCTGGCTACCTACAGCTGCGTGGCTAACTTCCCAGGCAGTAGAGTGCAAGAGCTCCGTGTGGACGTCAACATTTCTCAGAACAGTGGTGAGATCTTCCTTTTCTTTTCTTTTTTTTGATATTTGATATCACTGTCAGACTGAGACAAATATCCATGACTTTCTAAGTGTCTGTCAGCTGTAGTGAAAAAGCAAACTCACTCTTTCAGAAGAAAAAAAAATCACCTTGAAAGGCCAGAACATTCATCTGTATTCAGACCATAACCGATCACAAAGCCAACTGTGCCAAAAGGCTGTAAATCAGTGCGTGCATTTAAGTGCTGATCATTAGCATCACTCAAGAATGTGTATACTGTGGAAGATGTTGACTGAGTGAGTAGATGTTGAACAGATGCTATTAGATCAAGAATCAAATATGTCTTCATCTAAGAAAAATGATTATTTTCTCAATTTTTCAAATAGTATTGCCCCAGTTGAACCAGCTCCTCTTTTAACATTCTTCTTAGAGGAAGTAAATGTCTGGGAAACTTTCAATAACACTATTCTAAATGTAGAGAAAATAGTCAAAAAGAAAAGCAAATGCTTGTTTCCATCGACCAAAATTAGGCCTACTCACAAAGATTGGAAGAATTGATGGCAGTCCAGTGGCACTTAAATGCTGCAGACATCTGATATTTTCATTTGCTGCTTAGTGGAACAAAAAGTTAAATTATACTTGTCATAAATTCCATAATTTAGTCTCAGTTGCAAATGTCTGCATTGTCTTTATGTATGCAAGAATGCAAAATTGCTGCTTAGCATAAAATGCTAACATTGTGGTTAACTACATGTGAAGTTAATCATAATGTTAACACTTTATGCTGAGCAGCAATTGTATTTTAGTAAAACAGTATTATTGTCCAATAGAAATAGCCATATAAATGTCAGTTCTGTTCATGACATTTTTTTCTCCATCTGTTATCTAGTTTCTTTATCCACAGCAGCTGTAATTTTAAATTCATGTCCACCTTCTTGCTTTTTAACATACGAGGGGTATGTCTTCTTATTCCATGATAACCTTTTTATTATTATTATTATTAATAATATCATGAAATGACATCATACTTATCTACAGCTTTTAGTGTGCAGTTACAAGTTACAATTTATAGCTTTCTGTGAGGACAGTATTGCCAATTTTGTACAGATATATTTTTTTCTCTTATTGCAGCTTGTACTGCCCTTGCAGTGTGTACTCCTGTGCAAAGCTAGACAGTTTCAATGAGTCCTCCACCAAAGATTTTTTTTCTCATATTTTATTGAAGATCTTCACTTTTGTTTTTGTAAAACTGAAATATTACACATATAATAGCATAAATCAATAGACAAAAAGCAACATATACAAATATGACAAGCATCACACCCACAACTACATAAATGCTCGCTCTGTCACTCTTTCAGTGACCTAACACACAGACCTCTGATGCTGGACAAAGAACTCACTTTTTAACTTTAACAGCTTATTTAACTTATAACTTATATAAATTATAAGTTTTTTCTCATTATTCATCTACATTTTTCTCTGTTACTTCTTCATTCCAGTCTCTCCCCCAGTGATGACGGTTCCACTAGGAAGTCAGGTGGTCAGTGTGCGAGAGGGAGGCAATGTGGACCTGGTGTGTTTGGCAGATGGGAAACCACGTCCACCTGTTCTCTGGTCACGGACAGAAAAGGACCTACTAATGCCATCAGGGAAGCCCATAGTGGAAACACCTGATGGCCGTCTGAGGCTAAAGAATGTTAGTCGGGACATGATGGGGGCGTACCGGTGCCAGACCGCTCCATACAATGGGCTTAACATCAAACGCCGTGAAGCACAGGTCCAACTCAATGTGCAGTGTAAGTGCTCATCAGATAATTTTCACTCAACTCAACAACATACAGTTGTTGGAAAAAAGTTTTCCAACAACTTGCTTGAATTGTACCAGTGCTTACTGATATCAAGGAATGACACTCCTTTTAAGAAGTTTCTTATCATTATTTAAGTTGTGTCACTGATATGAGAAGCTTATTTTTGTTAACACCTTTTTCGATGACACTAGAGGCTCTCTATTTGTGAGTGTCAATGCTGTCATTCACATAACATATTGTAACCAGATAGTACATCTAATGTCATCATAAAAACAAATAAACAATCCTTACAGATGTTAATTGATTGCCATTCTGGTCAATTAAGCCACCAAAATTAAATTATTGAAGTTATTTTGACACTCATCCAAGAGGCCAAAACAATTCAGTGAATACCAACCAGATATGTACTGCAGGTGAATTTAATCATTAACTCATTGGATTAATGTATACATTACTTTGTAAAGATGATATAAAAGATGAATCCTGCTTTTTTGCATTAGGGAAGTAGTTAAATTTATGCAAGTAAATATCCAGTATTCCATTTAAACTTTTCAACACACTCCCAGAGTGCTCCTGACTACAAGGTCAAGTTAAAAGGCTAAACATGCAAACATAGCACGTATATGTTATCACTTTGTATGCATAGAAACAATTATGTATGACAAAATATTAATTTAACACAAAAACATGTAAAACATCAATAAACCTATAGTTCAAAAAATGAGATAATAAATAAGTAAATACCTGCATTCATCAGGAAATGCATTCTACTTGAACAATAACATCTTAAATTGACACACACTGTATTTTAATGCTATGCTTCAGCCATTAGACTAAAAGCACTATATTCCATTTCTGGCCCAGGACTATTTTTTTTTTTCAAATATTTAAATCTGCAATAAACAGCATCATAGTTATGAGGCACCATAGTCATAGTCACCACAGGCAATATAGCTGTATTTATTTGCTGCCAATTACTGTAAACAAATCTGAGGTGAAATATCTCACTAAATCCAAGGTGAAGAAAAAGTGAGTGAAATGTTTTGCCTGCCATGTTTAAAATCATGATTGCCTGTGTACGTATTTGAGAGCACAGAAACTTTAAAGGGACTATATGTATTATTTGTGTCATTTTGAAGTGTAATGCATTCAAAAATCAACTATACATATCAAAGGAGTGTGGAGAAATAATCTCACTGACATCTTGTAACCAAAGTATATGCATAGCATTGCAGAGATCTCCTCCAGAATTAGCGTGCTAACTGACTAGCGCCGGGTCGTCCAGTGTTGCCAGACCAGTTCATGTCTGAGGTGGCGATAGAGTAACTGAAACATACCGGCCAAACCGTCTTCAGTGCAGCCCAGAACAGCAGAGGAAGACACACACATACGCTTCCTCTGTCTGGGCTGTACTGAAGACGGTTTGACCGGTATGTTACAGTGTTTCCCAGAGAAATTTTGGAGACTATGGCGGGGGTACACACTGCTATCACCGCCTCAGACATGAACTAGTACGGCACCACTGGACGACCCAGCACTAGTCAGTTAGCATGCCTTTACACATAGTCCCTTTAAAGATAAATTTACTCAATGGAATACTTGATAAATACCAGCCTGGTCATTGTGTAAATTGTTTACTAAAGCAAAATGAAGGAGTAGAAATAATTGATTTCTTTCCTATTTTTTCCTATACTGTCCACTCTTCTCCTCTCTTCACTTGAAGAAGGATTTACGGAGCTTGCTAATGCAGGCAGGGTGGAAGGGCAACACTATGTGAGCTCTGCTGTCCACACTCTGGCCAACTCTGATTAATGGACCAAGTGGCCACTGCACTCTGGACAGAGAAAGAAACAGAGAGATGAGACAGATACATGAGCAAGACAGGGAGAAAGACAAACAGGGTTAGGAAAAAGCTTGAAACAGGAAAGTAACATTAGATATGGTAGAGAGAGAGAGAGGAGGAGGGAATCGCTAAGTGCTGAGAAAAAAATGTGTGACTCGGAGGTTTAAATGATGGAAAAGAGAAAAAAAGCTAGAAACCAGTTGGCACACAGAAAGGAGATATGCTTGATAAGCAAGGACATATCACTGTAGCTACAGCCAACTAAAGTGTGGAAAAACAGATCTTTCCTCTCTTCTCCTTCCACTGCTCTTCTTTATATCATGGCCCAATATTACTTCATTTGTTTGTTTTATCAGGTTTGTTTTGCCTTCTTCCATTTAGCAGTGCTGATCGATGTAAGGGAAGGATGCCATTATTTTTTTGTGGCAGATATAATTAAGTGCATACACTGATTCTTGCCACTCTTGCTTCTCCTACTTACTTACTTTTTTTTCGTATCCCTTTGTTACTCACCCACTCCTCTTTCTATCGAAGAGAGGTGGCTGTTCTTCCTCATTGCCATTCTCATCATCATCAATCAGCTAACTGCTGGCCATGAGAGGGGACCTCTCTCTGTCTTGTCATTCCCTTTCTGCATCCTGCATTCTCTCATTCTCTCCCCCATACTCAATCATCGACTTCTCTCACTTTCACACCACACTTTCTCTATCATTTGTCTTCTTCATTGTCTCTTTCTTTAAGAGCTGTTTCTCTCTCCTCTCATCCCACCTTACTCACCACACACAACCTCTCTCTCTCAGTCTTGTGTAAATTGATTTTCACTTTGTGTACTGTAAATGTTTGGCTTGGTTAGTGTTGCATTCCCGGATGGAATTCGTTTTGCATTCAATAAGACAGATAGCGATGGTGTGTTTACATGGATTATGGTCTTCTGACTATGAAACATTGCAATGTGGTGCTTTGAGCCCTAAATGAAAAGCAAATAAATACAAAAAATGACACTATGGAGCATTTGAATAATTGAGTTAGAAATTGAAGTTACCCTTGAACCTGAAAATAGGAAACCCACCACCAAGAAAGAATATAAATGTTGAAATGAGTACTTAACTTCTAGTAAAGGATTGTAATATCTTGTCTCCCAAATTCTGCTGGGGATGGAATGATTTATAAACTGCTCACAAACCAGTTCAAAACTCAATACTGCCTCTCTAACCCCTATCTCCCTACAGTTTGCCTACTTTTCTTTACCCTTCCCAACGGTTTTCAAAGTTAAGTAGCATAGTATGTATGCATGTGTGTGTGTGTCCATAAGCAGGATATGTGACCGTACACTAATCAGTCCATAGGATTACACCATGACCCTTGACCACTACCCAATCCTTCAGCTACTGCATGACTCTTAATTGTTCAGTAAGTGATAATAATGATGTTTGGACATCCAGCATTGAATAACAATTTAGATTCTACAAATCAGAATGGGGAGGTGTGTAGATATGGCACCAACGGGTGAACAGTCTGATGTAGATATTAATCATAGTAACAACAGGCATCATGGAACGTAAGTGTTATGATGGTTTCAAACTGAGTCAAGCTTGTGTTCCTCTAACTGGGATTAAAGCACATAATACTAAACTGTGATCCCAAGCAAGGATTTGGTTTGGGTCTGTATAACACCTGTACTGTACACACAGCAAAGAATAAAGTGTAAAGGGTTTACTCACTGAGATAATAGATGTATTTTCATAGAAGATACATATATAGATGAAAGAAATGTATAGAAATCTTTGATTAAAAATAATCTTGACAAGTTTTCCAGATTGAATAAAATACATTGTAACTTCCCATTTGAACAACACTTGAAAGCATTTTCCAATCAATCACAGCCATGACTAAAAGAAACCAATGTTTCGTTGTCTCATTCATCCACTCCAACCTACTCCCTCTGCCTCCTATGTCTCTCTTTAATGTTATCTGACTTCCCTTTTTGCTTCCAATGGAAAGAATAGTCTCATTATACTGTAGTGATTATACTGTAGTGTCTTTTTTTTTTTATCTAGTTTTATTATGTAAAACGCGAAAGCCAAAAAATCTGTCTGTCTAACAAAAATAAAACGGCAACCTCACTTAGTAGCATTTTGTTTGTTCTTTGGAACAAAAGATATAAATTATGATACAATAAATTAAGAGTTGTCTACACTAAATGAGCATAATTAAACACTCAAGTAATATCAGTAAGACCACTACAATTACAGAAATTCCTTGTTGAATGTCAGTCTATTAATATTTTTCTTATTTTTTTGATGCTTCACTATACCAAGACACTTCAACATTGCATCAGTGACAATGTGAGCAGCCGTCTATTTCAATCTTTTTCCCCTCTGCCTGTCTTTATATCTGCTTCTACATCTTTTTTTTACTGAACTGTACCTCATTCTGTATCCCTATTCATCTAAATTATAGGCATAACATAGATTAGACTGTAATTACATCTGTGTCTGATAAATTTGATTCGTAAAGGACTGGAGTCATGTTGCCTCACCTCTTGGGGCCTTAACACCAGATCTCATCACTGTTATATGTCAATACCACCATTAGCATTTCGTCTATTATCTGCATGATTAGCCAGGGGTGACCAAGTTGGCTGGTAATATGTGAAAGAATAATATGGCTGCAATGTGTCTTCACTCACCCCGGGGCAGCAACAGCTAGTCATTAACTGCTGAACCTCACAGCTGGTTAGGATAGGTTAGCAACATTGTGCCTCTTAGAGGTGCCTGATCCTCTGTGACAATATAATTTGTTCGTGTCAGATGGTTTGGAAAAATTATGTTTTCTTGTATGAAGAAATTTACACTGCAGAAAGCAAAGAGATGACTACACTGAAAAAAATGTGGTATGACTGATGGTGATGTATGTGGACTTAGTTTGCAAAATATGGATATAAACAGTAACATTGAGTTACCTAAAATTATTTCTAAGTCATCTGCTTCAGTTTATCTCCATCTCCCCCTTCGTGACAGAAATAGATTCTAAATTTAAACCAATTAAGGGTAATGAGTTTTACATGGATCCACCTCTTCACTAAAAAGAGTCTCTAATAATGTATAAATTCAGTGTAAATGAGCATGCGGGAAAAGCTATGCTAATTTTGAAGTACGGAGTTGGGCAATGTGCTGAAATGTAGAAACCTGATGTAAAAGTTATTCTTATTTGTTCAGTACTGAACAATTGTTCAGTACTGAACAAACAAGATACTGGTGATTGGCTCATCTAATCACCACATGGTAGAGTAAAAATCCTATAATGAAAATAATAAATTGTACTACATCATTACACAGCAAAACATCTTTTTAGTCAAGAAATTAATTTCCCTTGAAAATAAATTTTACAAAACATACATTCAACTAGGATCCCATATCACAGCTAAGACGGCACTTGACTGTTACCTCCATATGAGTTAGCTCATAATAGATGGACAGATGCAAATACTGAATAAAAGCTATTTCAAAACAAACACAAAATGAAAAAAGTGGACAAAATAATGTCTAAATATTTTATCTTAAAACTAAATACTTAAACATATGGTCTATTATCATTGCAGATCCACCCATACTGGACCCAGTGTTTCAGGATGTGCGCTCTAGGAACTATCAGATGGTGACCCTGAGGTGTACAGTCCAGCGCTCCAACCCACCACGCCTGACATACATACGCTGGTTACGTAATGGTGATTTCATCCATATGTCAACGCCTGACATGAAAGAGACACCAGAGCTGAAGTTTAAACTGGATCCCAGCAACAGTGGTTCTTATGAGTGCAGGATCAGCAATAGTGCAGGAACATCAACATGCACATTTAATGTTTCTGGTGAGTGACAACAAATTAGATCATGATTTTTTTTTTCTGGCTGCCTATCTGTCTATATATGGATTTGTCTTTATTATATTCATATTAAATATGTGGCAGCTATCATCCTCCATATCATTTATCAATGATAATTTTGATCAGAAGAAATTCCCCATGTCCTGCAGCACAACCGTACAATGCTGAGTTCTACTTTGATACACCGAACCCAGTCCGCATTCTGAAAGGAAACAACTACTCATATTACCTGCAGTGGACACAGAAAGACCCTGACGCTACAGATCGTATCGTAGGTTACTGGATGAATGTTCGCAAGGTAAAGCATTTCTACACAAAAAGTACATTTGAAGACATGCATCCATCCTCACTCAGACTCACACACACAAACTTGTGAAAGCACAAAAACATATTTTAGTACATGCATACAGGCATATAACACTTGTATATCTGTACATGTGAATGCATACACTTATGCTGTACTTATGCTTCAATATGTGCAAGTGATCTGGAGTACAAGGAGGTTCAAGGTTTGACAAATAGGAACTCACTGACTTTATCAAACACTCATGAGATTGTCATTGATCCATTTGACTTAAACCAAGGCAAACTGTGATCACATGCCTTTGTTTGTAAGTTTAGTATCACATTAACTGAACAGGCTCACAACTTGTGTAGGCAAGAACACATATGAACACACAAGTCTATCCGTAGCGAAGTGTGCATGCTAAGTAAACATGGGGCTTTATGAGCTTGGGGAGTGTCAAGCGTGTATAATCAATCAATGAAGACCTGCACTGAATGAGCAATGCCACAGCCTCTTTACTTTTCTTCTTTTTTCCTCTTGTAATGCTCACAAGTTTCAATTTTTATGAAAACTACATTTTTAATTGACAGATGCATTCAAAATAAAGAAGAAAACAATTTAGGTTTAAAATTAAATTTTATTTATAATTTGATATTTAATTTTTTTCCCAGTTGTCACCTGTTTCAGTTTATAAATCATTTTTTTTACTTCTTTTTTTTCACTTTCTTTGTACCCAGAGTTGTGAAAATGAATGGTCAATTCTAATAAACCCCGTTAGATGGCTGCATCTGTATTCACAGAACCAATGTCATAATATGTTACCATCATTTCAGACTTTGCACTACTTCTCTGTCATAGCAGGATTTTAGCTTTGTGTGCCAGACAGACAATAATGTGTTTACTTCTCGCAAGAACAAACAAGACCAGTCCTACACATCTTTCATTTTAGCCATAACTGAATCTACACATAGTTATTTTTAATGGTATTGTCATGTTTTAGCTTGTCCTCAAACAATTGATTTTGCATTGATGTGACATCCCTTCATCACCCCAATGAGGGGTGTTAAATTAGTCTTGCAAGCCTAAATTTGCATTTAGAACCAACATTAACAGGAAACATGTAATACTCCCTAGAATCTTAATACCTGCTCCTTTAAGCATATTTGAAGCGAGAAAACAAAGTAAATTCTAAAGGAGATATTGGGCCCTATTTTAACAATCTGTAGCATATGGCATGAAGCACGTGGTGCAAGTGCCATTGAGGTGTGTCTAAATCCAGGGCACATAGCCCAAAAGAGTTTGACTTAAGTCCCCTCAGTAATCATAGGGGTGTGTATTGGGCATAACATGTGATACAGTGTCATCTCCCATTCCCTTTAGAAGCTAGGATTGCTGTCACTTTGGTGGATTGCTATTATAAAGTCTCATTCGCTAAGCAATGTGTTTCAAGAATAAAACATGAGTTACATTTGCTGAAAAGAAAATTTGCTGATGAAATGCTAACCCAGCATTTAATTCATATAAAGGAAGAATTATGAATTACAACTGACCACTCTAATGAGAGTAGAGGTGTGTGTGGTTATACTGCAACATTGTGATGTCAACTACTGATAAAACTTAATAAACAGTGAGCAGCTGTAATAGTACTGCGCTCTGTGCTGCATATCAGAAGCTGCACATTTATCAACATATCAGTCCTACAGTATAACCAGCTGTGTACTACAGATATTGTAGGAATCACCTACATTCATAGATGAATACAGAAGTTCTAACCACAGATGACTGTCTTGTTAATAAAATCATAATGACATCTTTTCCTCCAGAAGCAGACATACTTCTGATACCAATTTTCCACAAAAACGCCAACAACTTGCTTTGTGCTGCATATTTTCACATTTTCCCTGTTGAAATGACATTGTGCTTTGTTTTCATTTATTTATCAATTAATTACAGTTTTGGTTCTCTTTAAAATAGTTTTTGTTCAGTCATGGAGTAACATGAAAACTCAGCAGTGTTTTAACTGCTGAAAGTATTAATTCCAATCGATGTCATCTCAACAATATGTGTTAAATATTGTACAAAACTGTTTTAATCATGTTAATGGTTCATACATTAACATGATTAACAGTGGCATTTTCCAAGGTACAAGGGTGAGAGAATGACAACTGTGTCAATCTTCTATGAACAAAGACACATGTGTCGCACCCACTATCTGCTGTAAGCCGAGCACAAGATTGGATCCATCATTTGCAACTTTCTTTAGCATGTCCACATATTATGTCCTCTCCCTAAGCTGAAGGTGGGATCCTTTGTCCACTATGGAAGGGAACCTCAGGCCATCTTCTTGTTTAGTCTTAATCATATATTCATAGATTACTGGCCTTGAGTCAGAAGACAGGAAGCATAATAGTGAATTATACACAACTTGCTGGGAGTTGGTGTGTGTACAAATGTGTATGTGTGTCTGTGTGTGTGTGTGGGAATGTAGACTCTGCCAGCTTGCTTTTGTGCAGATGAATAGCTGATTCCCTTCCTACTTTAAGACTTGGCTGCTTACTGTATTAAGTAAGACTCTTCCGATAGGCAGAATGAGCACTGACCTTCCTAAGATGCACATTAGATTACATACCTTAGCTGTTTGAAAATGCACATCTGTCCTGTTTGTTTCCCTCTTGTTTAAGCCCTGTCTTCCTCCCCGTATAAGTCTGTCACACACATATTTTACCAGTTTCTTCACATTTCTCCCCATTTCTTTCTCATCTCTTTACCTTACTTGGTTTTCTCTCTCTCTGTTTTCTTTTACCCTACTTTGAAGTAATGTGTTGTAAGCACAGATTTAATGGCATTTAATGTTGGATGAATCAGGTTAATTATAGTTGAGTTGTTATGAGGTGGTAGTTTAGGACATATTAAATGTTACTAAACTGAAATTTAATTGGGTTTTACCTGCGTGTTTCTTATGTGCACATTAGACAATGACAAAAAATAGACATTAAAAAAAGAAAAGCAGAGAGTGAGAGCTAGCTTGGAAGTGAATGAAGGGGTGTGAAAGAGAGAAATTAGATGCAAATTAAAGAAAAACAGAAAATCTCACTGGCCCCATCGACTATTAAATAGAATATGAGAACATTCTAATGTAATACCATCTCAATTTCACAACCCATCTATTTCTGCAACACTTTCTCCAGCTCATCCTTTTAACGCCTTGACACTCTATCTTTTTAGCACATACCAAATGATGTCAGGATCTCGGGGGAGACATGCAGACACAGACAGGGATGCAAGAACACTCCAATCAGTTTATGTAGAGTAGTGTACAGTCTTTCTGAACTTTTGTTTCTTTTATTAATTTACTTTAAGTTCAATTTGTAGTTGTGTAAGTGGTTGTGTAACAAAGAAAATGGTTGATATGCTGGTAAATATGCTCTTTAAATGACATGCAAGTTTTGGTAACAGGATTGAAAAAAATGCAACCATCTTCTCTGTGTGTTATTATATTCAGTGTCACAACAAGCAATGGCACCACATCAGTGGGATGACTCATATGTAGTATGTGTGTGTTGTATGTATGTGGCAAGCAGGACATGGGATTCACTATGAACTATTGCCAGGCTGTGGAATCCCTGTTTACACCTCTTAGGTTTCCTTCTACTTGTAGGAGGTTTCCCTGTGTAGAAATAAACAGAGGTGATAGGCCCCCTTTGTTTCATCAAGCTGTCCACACACTACCTTCTCTCACACCACAACCCTCCACCTCTATAGTTCCTAAATGAGTGCTCTGATCTGTGAAAAATCATTAATATGTGATAGTTTTACCTTTTTGTAACAAGACAGATTTTGTGAACCTTTTATGGCTCATTTTAGACACTTTTTTCCCTGGGTGTTGACAAAGAAAACTCAGGTTGTCTGTCAGCACAGTCTCACCTCAATAATAAATGCAGTGCTCTTCTCTTATGCTTATGGGTTGATGAGAGTAGCATTGAAATGCTCAAAGCAGCTGCAAATTTTATCACATATTAAAGAAGGTTCTATATAGCTAGTAACTTAGAAACCTCATTAGCAACAGACAAACACTACCTTAATGAGCAACAAAGTGGCTAGCTCGCTGCATTGAATCATCTCATAAAGAAACGATGACAGCTTCTTTAAAGTTAAAAGAGTGCAGAGGCCAAATATAAATGAGCATTGAATTAAATCATATACAATCAGACAGCTGTAGTTACAGCTCATTCATCTTTATATCAACTTTCAGATTTGTCTGTTGTCTGTATCTCTGAAGCCTTGCAGCAGGAAACTGTCCTGGCTTCAGATCATAACTATCCCAGGTTCTCTCAGAATTGCAACATTCACACAAACACACCCGTGCAAACACACATGGCCATTATCATATATATGAGAAATTAAAAGTATTCATGCTAAATTAGAGTTGTACATTAAATCAAATACATGAATAATTTATGCCCATAATCGACTCCACTATATGCATATAAATGTATTCATACATGCAGTGCACATGTGCATAAATAATGATTTGTTCACATACACACACCTAATATTAATGCATTGCTGGATCAGTGATGAAAAAGAACCATTAATAGAGAGTAATATAAAAATTAACCTCACAATCAGTTGAGTTTGATGAGCCTGCCTCCTCTCATGCTGCCAATCCAGATTTCTTCAACATCCACATCACTGTGTTTTTTATCTTTTGGCTGTTCCCACACTCTCAGCCTCGTTCACACATTCTTTGTCTAGTTGTCTCTTTGTTGACAGTCTGATGGAGACACAGCTGAAAACACTGTCTGGCTGAAAATCCTGAAAAAGTATGTGTGGTACAGACACATGGGCCCACAATGTCATACAGACATATACAATACACATACATCAAGAGAGGTAGATGGACTTCCATATCAGTCTATCAACTAACCACCTCTCTTCCTCTTTAAATATGTCATTCAGTCTGACTGCGTCCATCTGTTGGTTCTCTCTCTACATGTTGTATGGCTTTCTTCCTTAACCAACTGTGCTTTTCTCAGCATTTAAACACACATNACACACACACACACACACACACACACACACACACACACACACACACACACACAAAACACATACACATAAATGCAGACACATTATGTCCACTGACATAGTGAGGGAAGCAGACACAGACAGATGCAGGGACCCAGGGACTTACCTGTGGTGGGAGCAGCTGAATTCCTCTGAGTCACACTTCAGCGCCTCATTGATCCATTGTGAGTTTCAGGCTGCACGCAGTGTATGTGTATGTGCATGATTTTAGTCCAGTCATTTTTTTTCCTGTCATCTCTCTCCCGTACCCTGAAAAAGGGACCAAATCAAGTGTCTGTGTGTGTGTGTGTGTGTGTGTGTGTGTGTGTGTGTGTGTGTGTGTGTGTGTGTGTGTGTGTGTGTGTGTATGTGTATGTGTGTGTTCGTGTGTGTTCGCGCATGTGTGCGTGTGTGTATACACTGATCCTGTCCACTCAAGAAAGCACACTCCAATCACTTCAAAAGCTTAGCGTTATTAACACATCGTTCCCTGCAAACTCATACTCTGCATATTACATGAGTATAGTTTCCCTGCTATATTCCACATAATTATGCATATGCTGTATGAGCGGTGTGTAAATGTTTATATGGATGAATGTGAGTGTAAGTGGGTGTTAAAAGGGCACAATATATGTATGATGCAACTGCTACCATGTAAAATATGATTACCATATGTTAATGTATGAGTCTATGTAGAGGTTGACCACCCTCCTTTCACAAGTCAGGGCCATGCTGCTAACAGTTTGTCCAGCAACCTTGCTGGCCATGTTAACTATCTTATTTAATTTGTTTTTGCTCGTTATTGACAAGGAGAAGTACCAGGCAACAGAACAAAAAAGTAAAACACTCTTTACAAAGGAGTGATAGAAGAGTAACATCACATCTCTATCCACTCTGAACTGTCTTAACTTGCGCATAAAATACAGTCTGCAGCCCCTTTTTATCAATGGAGTCAGCATTAAAGGTCCATGTTAATTTATTATCTAGAATTGTCCTGAAGTGTTTATAGTTAGTTACAATCTCAATGTTTTCACCATTTATAACCATTTGCTGGTGCTGATAGCTGCCCGTTCTAAAATCAATGATTATTTCCTTTGTGTTTTGTTTGTTTAAAAGGAGACAACTGGACCTACACCAATCTGCAAACTGGTTCACCCAGGCCCTATAATGGATCTTATCATTATCTTGTATTAGCCCCACTATTACTGTATCATCAGCAAATTTGTAACTAAGTATCCTACACTGCAGATACACTGTAAGTTTATTATACTACTTTGTATTTGTCAGCAATGAAAAAAGTGCTAATCAAAGTACTATGGATAAAAGAGTAACTAAGAAACTCTAAAAAGGAGCTCCAGTTATAGTCATTGAACAGCAATTCATCCAACAATGGAGTACGGATCTATTACCCTCTCTACTTTGTTACTACCACAACTACTCTCTAACTCTGAACACAAAAAACTGAATAGATAATGTGCCCTTTATGATTTACTCACTTTATTTTTTCTCATACATTTTTTTTCAGGTAGTAGTGCAGGTCTAACTCATCAAAATTTCAATAAGATTCAAAAATGTTTTTACTTTGTTACTTTTACATTAAAACATGAAATATTCTGTTATCTTACATCTAGCTTCTAAATAATACCTAAGGCAATTTGCTGATTCTGTCTTTTTTTTTTTTTTTTTTTTTTTTACCAAAGTTATGATAGTACACTGATTTAAAGTTTCTAGGTCATTTCAAGTCCAAGAAGCAAACAGAAGATCAGTATGCAAAGGTTCAGATTTAAAGGCTCTCTAATATTTTTGTGCTCAGAGCTGCACTTTAAAAAAGGATTTACTGGGTAAAAATGTAAAATGCAGTTAAGCAGATGAGAGGATCTTTGGAACAATTTAAATTAATTAGATATGAAGACATGTTGTTCACTGGAAGGAAATCTGGTTTATGTTTAGAAAATCCATATTTAATTTAACATTAAAAGATGCCTGATGTTGTGCAAGTAGTGAGGGCTATTCCCCATGATTGGCAAGACAAGTTGGTTAAAGTCAAATAGATGAGACCAGAATGGCACACAGAAAATAAAATTGCAGCAGTATGTTGCTCAGCACAAATTTTCTAGGAAATGAGCTGTAGTTGCCATGTGGGACTCATACAATAATTGGAGTCACAGCAGTTCTGGGCAGCCTGGGTAAGACTCACCATGTTCTTGTCAATAGAGATGATGATCAACTCAGTTTAGTTGACTTTGAATTTTAGGTGGGTCGCAGACAACTGTGCATGATTCAATAGGGTAATGTCAGAGCATACAGTAGTATCACAATTACAGAAGAAGTTATGTGATGCATCAGTGCCTCTATGACTCACCACAATGTTAACGTAAGCAATACAGCACGCATGCACATCTGGATTTTGTTGTCTTGTCAAAATTTCATTCATAAAGACACTAGTAATTGACACTGAAAGAGGTAGTAGATTCATTAAATGAATCCATAACGTACATCCTGCAAATGATTCTAAATCCACACTGAATAAAAGAGAATGTCTTTTGTGTATTACATTATGTGCTCAAACTTGTGTAATCAGCTTGCTCACCGTGTAAAGGCTTTGCACTATAGACATTTACCACATCACACACAAATGGATACACACACCTCTACTGCATGCATTACCTGATAATGGCATGCTGTGGGTGTACTAAGGTGTTATGGTGGAGTGGCTGACCTAATGCATTAGATTGAGCTCACTGTCAGGTCTTTAAGTAGCTGGGATCAGAGGCAGATACACAGCTAATGGATCCTTTTCTCCGTGGGTGGAATAACACAGAAATGGCACTATTAAAAATGGTGCTGGCAAAAAACATGCCTAACTTAACTCTAAAAAAATGAGAGACAACAGTTGGACTAGATTAACCTCATAACAATTTTATTTGTCAAATTCACACTTGGAATGTCCAACCAATTTAATTCAATCAAGTTTTTGTTTGGGGATTTAGTGTCTGCTGGTTACAAAATACTTTATCATGAATGAACAGATAGGGACAGATGAAATAACTATGTCTTTGTTGCCATTAAAATAATGTTTATTGTGTTCAAGTTTTGTCATCAGCTGGCAGCAATACATTGTGTTGAATATAAACACACACAGATGTACAGAGACTAATGAAGCTTATGCTGACTGTCAAAGCATTTAGTGGGAAGAGAATGTCACAAATTATTCTTTTGACAGGTTTTATTTTGGCTGAAAAGATGAGATTAAAAACGTAAAGCAGTCCCAGATAGATCATATCCAAATCCAAGTTGGTTGGATAGATGCTCAGAACTTGACTTATGCCCACATCTAATGTTACTGACTATTAGTGGAAAACACAAGGAAACATACTGAGGAATTGAAAAGTCAAATAATATGACGATATGGTGACTCATAGGCTGTACGTAGGCTGCAGATAGATAAGTGGTTATTGCCTCTACAAGACAAAGCACATTTTCTGTGGAACACTCAAAAGTGGTTGAGGACAAGCTTTAATCTCATTTGTGCTGAAAGAAATATGAGCTGATCTTAACCCCTAAGTTTGCTTGTTTACTTTAATTTGCCAAGTGTATTCTCAGTTTTATATTACAGGAGTTGTCAGTATGGCCTCCAGATGGAGCCTTGTGTTCTTACTGAAGGTGAAATTCCCATCACAGTTAACTTCTGATCAGTAAAAACCCTGAAATCAAAGCATTTCAAGGTAAAGGGATAGAGATGAGGGTGAAGATTGTATGAAAAATCCAAAAGATTAGTAGGAAAGGTAGATAAAAGGTGAAGGAAGGGGAAAAGGTGAGAGGTACTGGCTGTATTGACACCTTCTTGTGTGCTTCTTACTGCATCTGCTAGATTTGTTGTGTTTTATAACAGTTATGTACTGAATATCTGTACTGTATATGTACTATTTTTTTTGCATGTGTATATTTGCGAGTATATATATTAACATCTNGTGTGTGTGTGTGTGTGTGTGTGTGTGTGTGTGTGTGTATGTGTGTGTGTGTGTGTGGATTCATCTAGAACAAGCAGAGCCTGTTGTCGAAGCAGATAGACCTCAAGGGGAAGGAGCCAGAGAAGGGTGTACTGATGTCTCACACTATATCAGACCTTAGAATCCCTCTGTCCTATGAAGTCCGACTGGCCCCCATCACCGTCTATAGAACTGGGGAGTACGTCAGTCGCATCATACAGTATTCAGAACGTGAGTCTCTTTTAAAATCATCAAACACATTTTTCTGAATTGCTTATATCCAAACAAGTGCTTCACACAAGGCAGATAGATGATAAATGTGCACGAATGAATATGCACATAACACTGAATGTTAATTAGAATGTTATTTTCTTACAGCCTACACCTACCCAAGACCTTCAGGTGAGTGTACCATCCTCTGCTCCTCTACATTTCCACTTTTCATAAACTTGAGCTTGTTGTTGTTCCCTGATTGATGACATGGTGGTGAAATACAGAAGGCACATTGAATTTTGATGCAAGCTAATTTAGCTTGTATGCTGCGAGCAATGTCAGCACAAGTTTGTCAAAGCAAAGTTTTCCATGACTTATCCTTGGCCTTTATTAATCTTGTTGCGAGGGAGGAGGGTGGCATAACAGTAGGATGTGAGAAGCATCTGATGCTAGAAGCAGGTCCATGACATTTTAAATGCCATGAAAGAGTGGCCATGATTGAAGGATACAAGACTGGTTAGGGTGATAGGATTCATCTTAGGCTTTGAAAATATTGTATGTGAGCTATGTATGCAAAGTCTCATATGCAAAGTCATGTTAATATTTGAAACTCACAGGCTGAAATTAAAAGTATGTGACATGTCACCTTAAAATTGTGCCTCCTTTCCCACTCTGTGAATCTGCTCAGTCTCCCTCACTCTCGTGCAATAACTCTTGCTCCCTCCCTACCTCTTATCCTCTCTCCTGTCTTACTATCATTCTCTCTTTCTCAGTCAATTGCATCTTGTCTATTTTCTTCATTAAGAGACACGTAGTATTTTTCTGGCAGGAGCAGCACTTGGCTCCGCCAGGGTGAGGCAATTAAAACAACAGCAGATTGGAACAGACTGCAAGAACAACAGTGCAAATTGAAAGGAGCGCATGTAGTGGAGCAGGGTGTGAACAGTAATAGATTAGCTCCCTGAAACAAAGAAACACACACAAGCCATCCTCATGGGAAGTGCGAACCATATGCATCTGCAACAGACTGTGTGTCTGTGTGTCCGGGAAGCTTTCACTAAATCTGTCAGATTTTACAAATTTAGATAGCTGGCACTACTTACTTGCCTTGATTTCATTTATTTAGTGTGTGTCTGATAATGACATCACTTAACAGCACTATAGAGACAATACCCTCTTAGCATTTTTTTCATTGTTGACAACCCTCTAAGTTTAACGTCAATATCAACGACAAAAGCAATAAAATAATGAGATATTGTTCAAATCCGTAAGTTTTTGTCCTATATGTCTGTAGAAATATCAAAAGACCAAAATGTGACTGTTATTGTATTGTATATTATATCATTTAACAGGTGCGTTTATCCATAGTGACATACATCTGAGAGTTAACACAACACAAACATTGATCTAGTCAGGACAGAGTAACTTGAGCAAGTACCATAAAGCAAAGTTTGAGTCTAATAGGATGCAGGTGCCAACAGACAGTGCATAGAGTGCATGGAGCTTATAGAAGTAGATTTATTTTTCAAGTGTTCATGAAAGAACTGTGTCTTTAGTCTTTTCTTAATGTTAGACTCTGTGGATTGAATAAAATCCTAAACTAATATTTATCACATGAGGGTGCATCTGATCATACCGTCCCCCAAAATGTTTGGGAGAATGATACGCATTTTTATTAAAAAAATCAACAACTAGTTTAGATAGATGGGTGTACACCTGTAAATTTAAATTTATTGCATACACAACACAAAACTCTTCTAAATTGTGCAAATTGGGCTCATTCTTTTTAAGACAATTTAAGAAAAACATGTTTTCTGCAATAATCAATGCATCAACATTCTTAATGCATTCACCTATAGCTTCTTTGCTGTGGGCCATATCAGTGGATGAGTTGGTAAACTTGTTTTTCCCTTGGCTCAGTTTCTACACTTTTCCGCTTTTCGCTCAAAAAAATAAATAAATAAATAAAAAATTAGGTACCCCTGGCTACAGCAGCATTTTAGCTCAGACTTGCAGTGTATGCCTGTAATTGGGTCAGATCAAGATTATAATAAAATATGATTAGAGTGGTATTTCCACTACAAACCTCTCCAGAATTAGTGCGTGACTGGACCTAGACCATCACAGCTTGTGTCTGTGTTAATGGCCAGTGAGTGGAATGGACATCCTCACATAACTGTAATGATGTGTTTAGGTTTGCTTGATTTATATATCAAGCAAACTAACCATCTTATCTAATGATGTAGACCAGCACAAACAAACTACAGCACAGGTAAGAAAGCACCCCTGGTTCTTAGTATGTTTGCTTTTGGGTCTACACTGCAGTTTAATTGCCCAAATGAATGATAAAAAGGGAGAAAATAAGCCAGACAGTGATTGTGTTTCTTCTTGCCTGTAATGAATCAAGAGGGTTCAGCTATACTTCCTTATTTTGACAGAAATCCCATGTATCCAAACAATAAATATTTTGATATGTGAGTTTTTAGATGTCTTTCAGTTTTGATCATGTTTGCTTTTAATCTGTCCAAATAAAATCACACTGTACTGCCTTTAAAGTTTTCTGTATGTAGGAGTGAATCAGCAGGATATCATGCAGAACCTCCTTTAAGTTTCACATTCTAATATACTCGGCCTCCTTACGTTGTGCAGATCACTTAATCAGTAATTGCCTGGCTGTCTGATCTTCACATTTCAACTGTATAATGCAGAGATTATGGATGAGGAATGTGTATTAAAAAAATATCTTGTGTCACTTGCCTGACATATCACTGATCAAATGTGTTTTTCTTTCTTGTTTTTCCCACATATACACATGTATCTTCAGACCATGTGTGTGGTTTTGAAGATGAGCGGATCTGTGGTTTCTCACAAGATAGGAGTGATGCCTTTGACTGGACAAGACAGAATCACCTTACCCAGAATCCCAAGCGATCGGCCAATACTGGCCCAGAGACTGACCGCAGCGGAACAAAGGAGGGTGAGGAAACAGGGGAATTTTTTTAGTATGCAAATACAGTTCTGCGCGTGCAGTCAAAAAACAAACTATGAAAATGAAAATGATTGATTGATAAAAAGGAAAAAAAGTACACATAAATTCTTTACCTGGCCTTACAACCACGTATATAGTGATGCAAAAATTTTACGTCAGATCAAACTCACTTTTAACTTTTTGTTGCCTTTGACAGTCTGGATATATGAATGTTGTCTGTTTCAGGCTACTACATGTACATCGAAGCATCAAGGCCACGTGTTCAGGGAGACAAGGCTCGTCTGCTGTCCCCTCTTTTTAATGTGTCCTCAGTCAAGGGCCCCAAGGGTTCCGGCAGAGTCCCATTCTGCGTCTCTTTCTACTACCACATGAAGGGCAAACACATTGGTGAGTATAGAGCACTTATTAACTTGTCTTATTACATTGTCTTCTACCACTAAAAAATCATCCAAAGAAACACACTAGCGCATGTAGATATACAGTAGAGAGTATGCTGACACTCGGTTCTGTCTGGGTTCTTGTATCTCTGGGCCTCTGTCAAAAGTTGAACTCTGTGCTTGGCCCTCGTTTGTAGAGCTTGTCAGATGCAACATTGTGGGTGTGTGTCGATGTTCGTGTGGGAAGGCGTTACAAAAGTTCTGTTTGTATGTTTCTGCTTGTGCCTCAGAGCGTGTGTGCTAGGTAGTTGAAGGGGCCACTGGGTGTGTGATTTATGGCAGTGGCAAGACACAATCAGTCATTTGGGGGAGCTGTTCATCATAATATGCTCTGTCACACAGCTAGAATGCATACATCTNACACACACACACACACACACACACACACACACACACACACACACACACACACACACACACACACACACACACACACACACACACACACATATGGCCAGACATGCAAAAACATACACAGGGAAACACGCACATGTACAGTGTTGATTTATGTGTCTATAGCCAAGCATACAGGCTTCACTGTAATATTTGTCTGACCTCCCTTCTCGCCTATGGGTGTTGTAGGGTATAGAAGGGCACAAGATGTGGGCATAACGCGTGGGCATGGCTCAGTAGTAAGTCAGTCCTGCTTAATTGTATGACTAAATGACAAGGCATTTTGATTTTAAGACATCTTGTTGCCAGTTAAGATATAATAATCACTTTTCACTTACTTTTTGTAAATCTTCCGGCTGAAT
Organism: Rastrelliger brachysoma; assembly: GCA_024605115.1. Classification (NCBI taxonomy): domain Eukaryota; kingdom Metazoa; phylum Chordata; class Actinopteri; order Scombriformes; family Scombridae; genus Rastrelliger; species Rastrelliger brachysoma. The sequence continues at coordinate 903 of JANJYP010100050.1, read as the reverse complement.
CTTTATCCAGGATTTGTTTCCCTTTCTCTTACGTTTCACTACATTCACACATTCCCTACAGTTGATTACAGCACTGATTAGAGTGTGAAATGTGCAATCAGCATTTGGTAATAAGTCAGACACATTACAATATTGAGTGTAACCATCTCACCCATAGACACGTTTTGGCACTATTTAGTGAAACTGTTACCCTCACATAGATTTGCACATGTTTGAAAGTGTACCCACATAACTACACAAAACTGTAATTCACCAACCATCACATAGAACTGTCAAAAGACATGTTGAAGCTAAGAAGCTCAGGCAAGCCAACAAGACTCTGTCCAACCAGAAAAATGCAACAGAATACCAAATATTCTCCTCAAACCAGAGTATTTAGCTGAAGTGGCTAGAGCTAAAAAATGTGTGTACAAATATTGAGTGTATTTTTATGCCCTCTAGTGGTAAAGAAAGAAGATTTATATGACTGATGATTAACTGTGCTTAATTAATGCTAAATCATTTAACCTTTTATAGACAGCAAAGTGTGCATATTTTCTTCGCTCCATATCAATACTCTCTATCTGAATATGCAATTATAAAGTCTGCATCCAATCTTTACTTCATCCTTTAGCATTTACTTGAAAGGTCTTTTAGCAAAGCAATGAGATAAGACAATGCACCAATGCAACATCAATCACAGCACACTTGCTTACGATTAGTACAATCTGTTACTAGTTACGCCCAGCCCTGCTACAAGCCCTCCCTCAATTTACTCTGTTGTTCTCCCAGTCTCTTTCAATCTGTTGTCGCTTTAATTGTCTTACCTTGGCAGAGCTCACGCTCCTGCTAGGTAGACATAGTGTGACTCTTGATGACGAAAAGAGACAAGATGGGGATAAGACAGAGGGGGTCAGTGAGAGG
>JANJYP010100041.1:0-28381 GCA_024605115.1 Rastrelliger brachysoma | reverse complement strand
GTATTGTCACTAAGATCATATATTTGTACCTTGGAAATATAGCAAAAGCTGCTACAAAGTTAATATGAATCAATTAAAAATGGTTGAAGATTATACAATGTCATGATCAGTAAGTTAAAATAATGAAATTACTGTCACACAGCAGTGAAATTGTTGAAGACAGCATTTATTTTTGCATGTTTATTTAAAAACATAGTTACACATTTCTTTGTACAGACATTATGTTACAGTACACAATATGACACTACATTGTATATATCATGTTAGTTCTATGACTATTTGCAGTGCTACAGCCTCATAATTTCCACTGACATTTTATTCTTTCATTACACAGTCTTTTTATGTTTCCATTGAAAATAATACATTTTATTGCAATTACTGTAAATACAAAAGGAAAATCTCCCCATTCAGTTATGATAATACAATAATATGATACAAATACAGCTTAGTCACCATGTAGAGATGTCAGATATATAAGTTGATGTAACCACAGGTACTCCGACTTATCTATTTGTCTTACTGTTCTGTAAATAAAATAAAATAAAATAAAATCCTACTCACTATCCAAACTAAAACATTTATTTTTATTAGAGTTTTAGGGAACCTGCATGTCCATCTCCAGAATAAACATAATTCATTGGAATGAAATAAAAATGCCATTATATTTTATGGTAAAATTTCATATAACACTTTATGAAAACAGGGGTTAACTAATAAATGTCTGCATACTTTTAGTTTATGTACATAATATATGGAGAAAAACATTATGCCAATTTATTAGTACATTTCAGTTTGAAAAGAGTGAAGGATTTTATATCCCTGAAAATGTCCTTATAGTACTTTCTAAAATGTCTAACTAATCCAATGTGTGACAAACTATATTTCTTTCATTCTTTAAATGTACAGTGGCTGCCAAACACAACACACTTTCCCTGCAGTGATCTCTGTGATGGAGCCAAAACCCACGAGTCTTTCCAATAAACATCACCCACTGGGGGCTCACAAGTTGGAGTCCCGCTCTGAGACAGGAAAGTAGCCATTTTTATTCATGGTGGCATCTCCTTCAGGAGTAAAAATGGCCAGTAACCTCTCCTGCTCCCTCTTGGTTTTGGGTAAGTCATCAGACGGTGTGATGAGCAACCTGATGCGCTGTAGAAAGATGAAGCAGTTTAAACAAGCTCAAGTCTGATTTATGTCTTCTTCTCTGATTTCGATGTTTAGAAAATCCCTATGTTACATCTGCTGTTGAATATTGTGACCTTACCTCTCTGAATGTCCCCTTAGTGATGCTGATCTTATACACCATCCAAAAGGGAATGCAGACCATAGAGGACAGTGCCAGCAGCCAGCCAATAACATATCCCCACCACGGATACACATACTCGTTGTTGTATTTCAGTGGAGTGTATTTGATAAGGGAGAAGGCAAAAGTACCCTGGGGACACAAGTATACAAACATTACAATTAGAAAAATAATACTATATTCTTTCAATTTCAACTAAAAACATGGACTTAGAAAAGAAGAGATCATAAGAGACTTAAGGTAGAGAGTGGGTCTCCTTTGTCATTTTTGGAAAACTATGATACCAGTTAATTAGTTTGTTGATACACTCACAATGCATGTGGCCGGGGTGAAGAACAACCAACAATACTTGATGTAAGGTCCTGGACGGTAGCCAATCATGTCTTCGATGTTGTCATAAAAGCGGTCTGCACCTGGAAACACAGTAAAGACAGCTGTTTTCATGCTGCGCCTTCAAAATCAGAGCAGAACAGGAACATCTGCGAGTAATTAGGTCAAACACTGTATATTACATTCAAAAAAAGTGCAAGTCAGTGTGACAGAAATAAAACCATTTTATGTTTGAGGGCATCTTACCATAGACCCATGCAATGCAGACGCTCTCGAAGATAGCCATGAAGAGAAGACACATGCCACTAGCGGCGTAGTAATCGAAGAGCTGGAAGACATACATGCCGCCCTACAAATAAAGAGATACAAAAACTTAACCATTTGTTTTCAGAACAATCACTTTAAAGCACAGGTTCATTCATTTTCTAAAGTCTGTCCTAAAATAATAGCCAGGTGCGCAAATGTACAGACAAGTTTTTCATATGCTATATTTTCTCATAAACATATAGTATGTGGTCCATCGAAATGCCTCAGCATTACTAACTGTAATACAGTTACTGTACATACTGTATGAGTTTTCATTGTCAGAACTTGTTTACTATTTTTATTCTGAATCAGAGCAGTATAAAATTGTATAGCAGCCTCTAGAATGTAAATTTCATGTTAGACATAATAAAAAAGTTTGGAGACATTCATTGTCAGTACTTAACCATACATAAATCCCATGTAGTTGTTAAACAAATTTTATAAAAGAAACTTGGAACCCTGAAGTCCAGAACTAAAGTTTTGTTTAAACTGGAAGCATTGTGTAACGCCTGAGACTTACCTGAGATGTGTTGCACAATACCTTTGACTTGCTTGTACTTACAAAATGAGGACTTGTTGACACCTCTGCAGAGCATTCATGCTTCCAGCTGTGCAGAGGTGAAAACATGTCAACTATAATGGACTCTTGAGCATAACAAAGCAACCAGGCAAGGTTTACCCCTAAACAACTATCAGGTGCCCCCCCCCCCAACATTAGACTGATTTGGATTTCAGTGTGAAACTAATATCCTTAATCTGGGTTTCAGAGGACATAACTAATGACTATCTAAATGCTGTTTTAAGGCATTTTCACTCTGCTTGGAACATACCATTAAAGGTACTTGCTGATGTTTGTCTGTGCATGCATTTACAGTATGTGTCTATAGTCTGGATCTATGTGTATGTGGGCCCCCTACCTCCATCAACATGATGAGACCCATAAAGAAGGAAAAGAGGGACACAGCCAAAAGGAAGAGCTCCCTGCGATTTTTGCGTCGGAACACAGCGGGGTACATGTCAACTATGGCCGTCACAAGGCTCTCCACGCACACAAACTGATCCAAGGAGGGCAGGTAGGGTGGGGAAAGAAGGGAGGTAAAACATTGAGATATAAAGTCAAATCACAATGCATTTGTTCAGAAAACAGAAAGCTCTGAAAGTGTCCTTCACTAACTGAAAGTTGTACCTACCTGACTGTCCAGCCCCAGAAAAACAATCATGATGAAGAAGAGGGAAGCCCACAGAGGAGAGAAAGGCATCATGCTCACAGCACGGGGGTAAGCTATGAAGGCTAGGCCAGGACCTGTATGACAACAGCAAAAAATGTGAATAAATTAATTCTGACATTAGAAATATAATCTGATTGTAATTCATCAATTGCTCTTGCGTTTTCCTTTGCAAGCCTCACCAGATTCTGCAACTTCTGAGATAGGAACATTCTGTTCATAAGACATGAATCCTAGGATGGAGAAGATTGCAAAGCCTGCAACAAAACTGGTGCCACTGTTCAGAAAGCACAGCGACATACAATCTCTGCAAAAGACAGCAGATTTGAAATTTAGTGGAATGGCATAGGAGACAAAACTGGAAATTTTAACTATCTATTTGTGAGTTCAACATTGTCCAACATGGTAAATCAGTGAATCACAATTGAGAAAACTATGATGAATATAATGGCTGTTTTTATTCAAATGTTTTATGCAAATGAGACAACAATATGTTTTGAGACATTAATTAGTAATCCTGACCTAAACCATCTATATAAACCATCTATATATAGTAAAAAAGGAAAAAAGTCCTGTTAACTTAATCACAGAAACAAGTGTACGCGTAGTAGTTGTGTTACATACCTGTAGCAGTTATTGTTATATTTGTTGTAGCTGCCCAGAGCAGTTAGCGACCCTAGACAGATGGCATAGGAGAAAAAGATTTGGGTGCCAGCATCCATCCACACCTGACAAAAAGATGGAAATAAATATAATATATAAGAGACCATGTGAAAGACAGCGAAGTGCACACTCACTTAGGTTGATGTATATGGAAAAACGTGCCATGTGATGTTTATATAATCCAGAGGAATTCACGTGCAGAGAATGTTTGCAATCGTTAACTATTGTACTGACACAACAGTAAACTGTTAAAAGTCTGTTATTGGTCTTGGTTGCCTCAACACTGATTGACAAAACAAGGTTCAACAAATGTAGAGATTTTAAATTAGATGTTTCTGGTGACCTAACTACGAAGAAGGATGAAGAAAGAATATCCAACTATAATTGAAATAGAGTGATTTGACTGAGAATGGCAGAAGAGTACTTTTTTTTTTTTAATTAGGATATATGACTTAACATAAGAACAAGATACATTATGAAAAAACTAAGGGTCTTGTCTGAGTGGACCACTGCTAATCTGATTCCAGTCAAACCGAGCCAGAAAATCTCTGTTTTGTCTTGTCATCCCAGAGGAGGGGAAGCTTAGTTAACTGACTGTCTGCAGCTCAGTCCTGGTAGAGCTTATGTTTACAGTCCCAGTGGTTTGCTGGCCCTGTATCTGATCCCTGCGGTCCCTGCCTCTTTCATGCAGAGCAGATGGACCCAGCAGAAACTAGGCTCTCCAGCAGAGAACCATGGGATATCTGCACCTGGTGCACCCTCGCCCACAGGGAGCAGAACACCAAACGGTCCTCATTGGGAATTTGCAGTGAAATATGTTTTTGTGGGACATACCTCATGCCGGATACGTAGTAGATATTAATTTAAAAGTGTTTGCGTGACATCATGGTACCTGTGGGTCCGCCAGTCGTCCCAAGTCAGGGTAAAGATAAAACTTTATGCCGATGGCAGCACCAGGCAGGGTGAGCCCTCTGATCAGCAGCACAATCAGCATCACATATGGGAAGGTCGCAGTGAAGTAGACCACCTACATTGAGAGATGCATGCAGTGATGTCAAATGCAAAGAAGATAAATACCAGATGTCATCTGTCAACCTCTGACAAAACAAACAAATAAAAAAGGGGACTCTTGATATGGTCACTTGGTGCAGATCAGAGGTTGCAGATAAGTACAAGATCTTGAACCACCCACCACCCACCCACCTTTCCTGTAGATTTCACCCCCTTCCAGATGCAGAAATAGCACATGACCCAGGCGATGAACAGACACAGGGCCAGGTCCCAGTTCAGAGAGCCCATGTGGTCAATGCCTGGGGAAATCCTCAGAGCTCTTCTCCTGCACAGATGAAAAAAGAGGTGATGCATCTTTTTCCTCTATATATCACACAAGTAATATATCATGAGGAGGAAAATGGGCCATTTGAAAACTCACTCCCAGAACTCCATGACAGGAGAGGTGATGTTTAGATTCAAAGTTTGGTTGATGGAGGTGTTTCTCCTCCCAAACTCCACACAGCTTTCTGTGGGGAAAATGCAGAAATTCTTAGAAGTGTGCTGCCATTTTTTTTTCTTGTCCCATTTAAAAGAAGAATCATGTTCTTATTACCTGTGTTCCAAGTGTTGTTGCAAGAAGACCAGGCTAGGTCCCAAGAGAAAGAGAAAGACAAGTAGAAAATCCCCCAAGCCAGAACGATGATGTAGTAAAAGTTCAGCAAAGTCACTATCACCTGGGTGCCGTAGCCAAGACCTGCACAATAAAATTATTAATTAAGATCATCTGAAACACCTATTAGGATATGGAATACTTAGGTATAGTTTTATTATGTAAGACTCATTCCCTTTATGTAGAATTAAGCCAGAAAAATGAATATTTTCAGCATTCAAAGAATGTGCTTAATGTTACTTTATTGGAATCCAGTGGCAGTTTTAGTCTAAGGTGGTGCTCCTAATTACCTTCAAATAAGGGACTGATTTTCCTCCAGCAGGTAATGCCTCCCTGGCTAGTGTACTGGCCCAGGGCTGTCTCCAGGAAGAAGACAGGTACACCACACGCAAACAGAAAGATGAGATACGGGATGAGGAAGGCACCTGAGTTGAGAGAGGACAGAGGACTCAGGATTAGAGCTGACTTTTGTTTTTGGTCAGAGTGACTTTGTTTACAAGATCACAGCAAAAGACAGAAAATGGTTAATCGTCTTTGTCTAGGTGTCACTTGTATGGATCCATTTATACCTACATATCTATTCTCTATACCTATGTATTTTTTGGTAACAGGCAATGAAAGACCTGTCAATCTATTACAGGTCTAATGCATATTCACTTTCACACCTATTTAAAGTTTTCAATCCCACTCCCACAAGCACATGGGGTCATAAGTCAGGTCAACTCTGGGCCTCTTGCAGTGCTGAAAATGTTGACTTCAAACACACTGCAGCTTGAAAAGTTAATGACAAATCTGCTCACATATAGATAAATGAACCAAAAACATAAGTTGAATACCATGTGTGTGGTGTAACCTGCGGAAAGATGCAATATTTGAGGAAACTGTAAATCATATAGCGTTTTGGATATATAGCACTATTCTATTATTTTTGTCTACTCAAAGCACTTTTACACTACATGTCTCATTCACCCATTCATACAGTGAATGTAACAGGGGCTAACAGCAGAGTGCCAACCTGCTCATCGGAATTCACACCCATTCACACACTGTTGGTGCAGACATCCGAGGCAATTTGGGGTTAAGTACCTTGCCCACGGACACATCAACATTCAAGCTGCAGTAGCTGGGAATCCTGATGTTTGAAGCTGTTGATAGAACTACTACTGTTTGAGCCAGATTTCCTTTAAATAATGTTTAATTCCAACCAGATATAAGGTGTTTGAACAATCTTAAAATACAAAAGTAAAATATATAAAATTTAAGAGGTGTGCAAGTATAGATTGTTTTATTTTATCTGGAAGAATTACTTGCAAGTAAAGAAATACGTTCCTGCACATAAACTAAATGGTCTGAAGTATTATGTGTGCATGTATTTATAACACAAGGCACAAAACGCTTAAAGTAGACATAAGAAATTTCATGAAGATTAAGTTTCTTTCTCTTTCATTTTAGTCACTGCCACTCTCTTTTAGCTTTAGTGTCGACATCCCGTAGGGTGGCCGAGGATGTTTGGCATGCTCAGATTTCCGCCTCTCAGCGGGGACAGCTGCTGTGAGCAAGGAGCAACAACAGCTGTCTGACCCTGCTCAGCCATGAGCCCTGACCCTGCCACCCCATGGAGGGAGAAAGACAGGGACGTCCAATTTACCAGATACACAAGCATGTTTCTGCAACGATACTTGAAGAATCAAATGGGGACATTCTTTAGGGTCAGATTTGCAGAGGTTAATTAAGAGATGGTTTTTCCTGTTTTTCCTTTCAGATCTCAGGTGCTCTGTGAAGCCCTCACTGTGACATGTGATTTAAGGCTGTCAGTTGTCATTAATCTTCTATTTATTGAGCAAATATATATATATAAAAAATCTAGATAGATCTGTGAAAGTGCAATGTGGAAAAAAATCATCAACATCTCATAGTGTAGTAAAAGCTCAATCACAATCTTGGCAAACAAGCACTAATAAACATCTGCATTAGAACCTCCATCCAATTACCCCACTCACCTCCCCCATTCTTGTAGCAAAGGTAAGGGAAGCGCCACATGTTGCCCAAGCCAATGATGGAGCCAGCAACAGACAGGACAAATTCTATCTTGTTGCTCCACTGGCCCCGCTCTTCCATCTTCTCCTCTGCGGGGGGCAGCAGTCCATTAGATGGGCTGGTGCCATTAGGTAGGACTGCTTTGACAGCATCTCCTTCAAATTAAAAGAGAGAAAAGAAACCAATATCTGTTAACATTGGGGATAATTTCAGTGCTGGATTAAAACTGTTTTAGATTCCCTTAATAACAGGCAAGATGCAACAGAGTAAGACACTACATCTACAAAATCTGAATGTTTATAGCAAAATCAATTTGAAGCAGGGATTAAAGACAATCCACTCAAAAAGATGAAGTTTGATCATGCAACTTTTTTAAAAATTTTAAATGGATGAAAGGAAGAGTTGAGACATAACATTCTCTAATCAACTGAAGTGAACAGTGAAAGCTTTGTCTTACCTTTCATTGCAGTATCACTTGCTCTGCTGTTTACAACGTTTGTCTCCTGAGGTTGTCGATGGGGATTTCTGTGCAAACGTCCCAAGTTTTAGCATTTAAAGTGACTGGGCTGAGGGGCGGAGGTCTGTAATGCTAAACTTAGGGCCAGCCTCCACCTTCTTTCTCTTCGTCTGCCCCCTTCAGAGCAAAGTACATCACCTAAACTAGAATTGGATGACTCTGGATCAATCAGTCAGAAGATCACCTCTACTGTATAAACTGTATATAGTATATCACCTTCAGAAAAGTTGTGCAACAAGTTTTCCTTTTTTTTTTTTTTTTTTGCAATCCAATACAAACCCTATTTTTAATCTAAACTCAAATTTTGTACATGATGTATGAAAGACTGATGATGGAAGATATCCACATTTATTTAAAAAAAAGTGAATTTCTATAGATGTTCAGTGGAGATGGGTAAGGCTTGTTAGTACACTGATAAATCTTCCATCATGTGGTCATATAAACTAGAATAAAAAAAATAGTAAACTTTAAAGAAAAAAGAAAATCAAAGCTACTCATGCTTAACTCTGATATAGGGGTTACATCAGATTATACATATGTGGAATGTAAGGTAGCCATAAACAATGTATGTATGTGTGTTAGTGTGTTTTTGTGTATTTCAGTCATTCAGTGCATGAGTCAAGAGAGTTGACACAGACAGCAGGTGAAGATGGAATGGCATGCGATAACGAGGTAGGTGTTATGCAATACATCATGTATCATTACAGTTGATGCCCTGCAGACCACTGGACCACTGTGACCGTAACCCTCCCTCCCAGTCATTGCAATGACACTCAGAAGGAGGCAAAAGCAGCTGAGGTCAGTTCACACCGGATTTGACTTGGTTGAGTTGGAAGTGGACATCCACACCCCTCCCACCCATAACCCTACTCAATTCTTTTCTGTAGCAGAAGTGTGTTATTCAGTTTCAGTCATGTGTACATCTCACAAATCTGTTACAAAAGGTTGTTGAAATTAAGAGCATCATGTGAGAAAGTTTATATCAAGGATGTCAAGATGGAAAATCTGATGTATGGAAGATGTAGGCATCTGTTTATAATTGCATTCATTTTTTGGCTACTCAGGTACTCCTGATTCTGAGGAGAGCAAAACAAAACAAAACAAAAAAACAGCATTTAACAGGCAAGTGTTCACACTTTAGACCTGCAACATGCTACCATATCTCTCTAATGGAGCAAATGAGTAACATGAGAAATGTGAGGCATGACTTGGCCTCACATAAGCCTGTGCGTTTTTCCTGTGCATTAACATTAACTAATTTTGTTCATTTTTGTCTCAAGAACTCAAAACAAAAAAACAAAGTGGGCTGTTTTTTGATTCTTGACACCCGATAACTCATAACAAATTATTTTAAATTATGGCAAAATTCACTGTTTCAATCACTCGAACACATACACCAGAAGAAAAAAAAAAACACCCATCACATAACCATTGATCATTTGACTAGGAATAGTTTATTAAAGGTGAGAAAACAAAAAAAAGCCACAATCCATTTGTTTAATTGCTTAAAAGCTATGTACATTATAAATAATTGCACTACATTACAACCATTTGTTTTTCCTAGTCTCGAGTCCTACATATTGAGATGTTACTGTCTGAAGGGCCGGGCAGAGTGGGGGAGCAGTTCAGGATGACTGGGAACATATTTGTTTGAATACAACAGCTGGGCTAAGTGCGTGTTTGTCTGACTGTTAGGTGGACCATTGACTTTATTACTGTAAAGATAGAGAGAGAGAGAGAGAGAGAGAGAGAGAGAGAGAGAGAGAGAGAGAGAGTGAGAGAAAGAGAGAGAGAGACAGAGAGAGAGAGATAGGTGGTTTTGGGAAGTAGCTGGTGGATGTATCTGGAGCTAAAAAAATCTGTCCGTGCACTGTCGGCCTTCTCGACACATCTCGGCGTTCGGAACCCTCGTTTGGAAAGGAGAGAGGACCTCAGTTTCTTTCAGTCTGTGAAGGCAGTACTTTGCTCTTCCTCTCTCTTTTTTTTGTCTTGTGCTCTATAATCCAGGCTGTTACAGAAATGCCCCATCCGAACTAATTCACAAAGGGCTTTTCTTTCCGTCTGTCAGATGCCGGACAGTCTTGCAGGTCAAGAGGTTGAAACGCTATCCTGGATACTGGATTTTTGTGTTATGCACATTGTGTGAGGTACGGTATTCAAACTCAGTCTTAACCCCCTTTTTCTGAGCGCTAACTGCCCTGCTGAGGCTCTTGCTGCTGATGATGATGATGATGATGTGAAGTTGCTGGATTTAGAAGCAAAGCAGATGGCACGTGAGCCCACGAGCCCACGACCGCTGCAGCCGTTGAGGGCAGGCTCTGCACGCCTCCGCCGCACATTGACGTCGCCAGCATCACCACGCTCTCCTCCGCCACTTCCTCCACCGCCATCCCCACGCCCGCCCCGGTGGCCTTCCGGGAGCAGTCCATGCAGATGTAGTCCTCATTCTCCGCCATCTCGCATGACACGCCCACACACACCTGGTGGAACCACTCGTCACAGCCACCATCGCATTGCACCCAGTCCACCTGGACACAAACACACGTGCAGGCATGTGAGTGAGGATTAAGGATTATGATGCGTCTAAGAGTACAATGAGGATGCAATAAGATAAATATGGAGAAAAAAAAGCTTAGACTGGGTTTCGAGTGTAATTTTTAACAGCTCACGTTAAAACTGTAAGTCTGTCACTGTTTGATTGATCTAATGAGCATAGGAACAGAGCCAAATTGGCAAACCTGGCAAACGCAGTAAACCTGGATGAACTGCAGATGACCTCTGATATGTGTATCACACCACTAAATACTTCTGGGTTTATCAAAATTATGCAATAAAAAATGATGAACAGTGTGCACGATTTTGATCCTATGCACCTGGCACTGAAACCATATTGTGTTCAGTTACATTCTGGACACTTTGGGGTTCACAAATGCAAGAAACCCCAAAAACATTAGAAACATCTTCCTGACACCAAATTGCACCCCCTCATCTAAAATATACATATTAAAAATCCTTTTTTTAGTTCCTCCCTATTTTTTATCATCTCTTCTTATCATTGCTATATACTTAATAAAGCAAAACAATGATGAAATTAAGTGTACCTCACGCTTAAGAAGCCTTAATTCAAAGGTGTTACAATATCCACAGCAACATTTAATACATTTATATCATATTTTCTGATTTACATATCAATACTATTAAGTAGCTCATCTAGCTCTATCATATTCAAAGTTGCAGAGGCCCAGATCCTGTCCCAGAATGCAATGGTTTAGAGGCACGGTATACAGATACATCAGCAGTCTAATCACAGGTCAGATGTGAAACATCCCTCACTGAAGTGAAATGAGGAATGATTGTGAAAAGGAAGAAACAAACATCTCAATGCCACTCTTGTTAATCATCCCATCTTCAGGTATTGTTGAGAGAAGACCCTTCCATCATTTCATCACCTCTGCTCCACCCACTCTGCTGCAGGCCTACTGGTTTCTATGTCTCTGATTGGCCGGGAAAGGAAACTGGCCACTGGTTAACTTGATAGCCAGTCTAAAGCGCCGTCTCCAAAAAGGGACCACATTGGCCTGTCCTGTTAATATGTTATGTGTAACTCTCTTTAAGGTGTTCTAGTGCTGTTATCAGCTGTTGATATTCAATAAAGTTCCATGATGTTCATTTTGAAAAGTGTTCGTTATTAACTACATACTCGAGACATACAGAGAAAACCTGTGTCAGCCCCCAGGAGACAGACAGGTTTTGTTTCAAGGGCATTAAGTTCAATTTTCCTGAGATGCAAATATCACACCCAAGTTAGTGTTTCTAAAAGTGTGCAAATGATGTTACTGAGGAGGGTCAAGAACCGTGTGGCAACGTAATCTGCCTACAGCATGCTACTGCAACAGCATAGCACTTTAATACATTTAACACTTGAAATGATGAAGGCACTTGCAAATGACAAGATAATATAAATATAAAACATAATCCATGTTTTGGTGTCTCATTTGACCTCTTGCATTACTCTACTTATAAATGCTCTTTTTTTTTTTTTTTAAGAACTACTTTTTATAAACAATATCACGCCTTAGTCTGCAATTGATTTCACAATCAACTTCAAGTCTGTGGGGCAAATTTAGGCGCAGTGCTTTGATACTGCAGATACAGAAAGCGAAAGACAACCTTAGCATAAAACTTCCTCATATACACACTGTAATTTAAAATTGTCATGCCTCAATTAATTATAACAAGTACAAGTTTACATTTTGTATTAAGTGAGATTTTAAGTGAAGTTCATCTTAAGTGAGTTAATGGGTTTTATTATGATTTGCTCACTTCTGCAAAAGTGAAAGTGTGATTGCATAATTTCACAGTGATTTTGAATACTTGAGTTAAAGTTATAATATGTCAATATCAGAAAATGCTATGCTAATTATCTAGATATTAATGCTGTCCTTACAGCCAAATTTATTAATACATATCAGGTCTTTAATAAATAATATTTAAAAAACACACACACACAGTACTTTGACTTGCTCAGTCACATGGTCACCTTTGACCTCTGTTAAATGCTAAACCATAGCTGTGTCTCTGAATCATCTATGATTTACTACTTGTGCCTCTTTTCCTGTAACTTCTTGACAACATTATCTCCATCTTAAGTGCTGAGACTCACCTTTTTTTAACCCATGGACAAAATATTCTGCAAAAATATTTTTCACTTTCATTGTGTTGACATATGGCTGAGTTCTCACCTTATCTTTACAGGGTCTCTGGCAGTTTTTGGCTGCACAAACAGCATTCTCATCATTGGAGTCTTCAGCTCCTGACCAGTCATACTTGGAGGGAATGTCAAGAATCTTCTTCTCCTTCCTCTTCTCCAGCCCTTCCCTGATGGCTTCGGCCTTGGCAGCTGCCTTCTCCTTCCTTTTCCTCTCCTTCTCCTCCTTGGCTAACCGTTTTGCCAGCTGTTTCATCTCACGGTTCTTCTCCAGGTTGAGTTTGAGTTTCTTTTTCTTGGGTTTGCCCCCAAGACCAAGCTCCAGGCCCACCCTTTTCAGTTCTTTAGACTTGGCCGGTCGAATTTCTCCCATTGGTGAGGTGCCACCAGCTGCAGCCATCAACATGTGGTGGTGCTCAGCCCTTTCTAACTTTCGTTTCCTCTTCTTCTCTGAGTCTTTCAGCTTGATTTTCAGAGGCTTCTCCATTAGAGAGTCATCAGGCTGTAAAAAAGGAGGACAAGAGAGTGAGTGGATTGAGAAAATGGGAGCATAGAACATTCTTGCCATACTGTTCATCTTTTCAAGTGAAGAAACTTCCAAAAATGTTGGTTTTCAATGACAAATGCAGTTTCTGAAAAGAAAAGCTGCTGTTGGAAATAACAGGTATCAGGCTACAGGAAGATACCAGAGCCATTGATTCAAACACAAACCCAGTGATCAGTTACTATCCAGCAATTGTCACAGGGTCCAGCTGCGCAATCAGGTTGCATAATGGATGACCTCCCTACCTCCATGACCTGCAGGAATCTCTCCTCTGAGGGAGGGTGCGTGGCCTGCAAAATTCTCCAGATGTGCTGGGTCTCATCCAGGGACACCTCCAGCAGGTCTCCCAGCATCATCAGTTCCTCCAGCTGGGCCTTGGCCTGAGGGGACAGCTCGAGCACTGGCGGCTCCAGACTGCGAGGTACTAGAGGGGTCTTCCTGGGCTGCTTTCTAGGTGTGCCCAGGTCTGAAATATCAATGTTTAAATATTTTCAGTGAAAGATGACACACACGCACATCTTTTAAGAGTGCAAGTAAAACAGTGCATTAAAAAGTGCATAAATAAAGGCAATTCTTTAACGTTTTATGTATGATTTTAAGGGAATGAATCCTCACTTTGCACACAGGACTTGGAGGCTGAGGAGTAGGCGTGTTCAGCGCAGAATGATGGCGTGGCAGCTGGCCACATGTGACTGACGACCTCCTCAGACTTCACAGGGATTTCCTCGTCGCAGAAAAGGTAGGGCTTTACCTCGCCTGGGTCCTGAAACCACATGAGATACCACACATAAATACTGTGCCCAGTGTAGAGGTTGGATTAAGTTACATCCCTCATTCAAAATATTAGACCATCCCTGCCTAACATACCTTCATGTCGTAACCATAGGTCTCCCTGATGTCCTCGTCTGAGTCGGTCTCCTCGTCATCGTAGTCCACAGACTGCCGAGGTGATGTGGCTCTGCTGAAACCTGACTGCTGAAACGTCTGGATGTGGCCCTGAGAAGGGAAAAGCAGACATATACAAAAATAAATATATATGCAATGTCCATTTTCTGTGAATTCCATTGTGTCTGACATGGTGCATCTTTCTTGCTTATACAAGAAACATACAGGATGCTGTGTATGTTTTTTGACAAAACATGTACAAAGTGTTCCGAAGGCCTATTATACTTGAGGAATCATCCATCACCATTCCATATGAAATTTAATTCTTTGCATTTTCATATTTACATATGAGCGCCCTCTTCTGGTTAACTCTACATCTACATCAAAAGCCACAGTTGAGCCCAAAGAAACTACAATCTACAACTCAAAGTTAGATTCCTAGTAAGAGCTGCACACGTTTTGGGGAGATGGTTCAGAATGTTTTCACTACAGCAGAAAAACAAGAAGGGTAGCAAACAGCTTTTGGTCCTTAATTTAGCTTAATATAATTTAACATTTCATGCAAGGAGTCATGACACCTGCTGATAGTTCTTTTATTTATTTTATTTAACTGGTTTATTACAACATATTGTTCAATCACATAGGAACAGCTTCACTCAAAGAAGATCATAATAGAGAGCAGAAGGGGAGATGAGGAGATGCAAAATATTGTTAAACACTACATGAGCTTTGGTAACCAGGGTAACCAGGCTAAGTGTTGCACTGCCAAAAGCACTAGATTTACTGTTCCGCATGTCAGCATAAGTGGATTATTAAACTAATTAGACAGTATGTGTGGGTGAGTGAGCATACTGAACTGAGGAAAGTCACATCCTAAACTGAACATCCTGCACTGAACTGTTACACCCCTAATTCCTTACTGAAGTCTTACTGAAGAAGATCATTTAACATGACAAGTGAACGTACCTGCAAGTCAGGGTTGGCAGCAGCTTTCTGCAACTCAGCATTGATGATCTTCTCGGTTTTCTCCCTAGCAGCCTGCTCTACCATACGCTGGCTCAGCACTGACAGCTTTGCCAGGGCTGAGGACAGCTCCTCAGTGGCCAGAGCCTGTCGCGCTCTGTCCTGGTAGGGCAGACAAACAAATGTTCAGTTTTTCAGTAAAAGTTAGGATCTTGTTGTACGTGATGATAGTGTAAACTTTTCAAAATAAATCAGGTAATGTCTCTGATATTATTTCCATGCATACCTGCCAGCTCATTGCCCTCTCTGTCAAACACTGGAGGGCTTCTCCTTCTGGCAGACGCACTGGAAGCTTCTGCAATGACACCAACAGCGACAAGATGGTCTCTAATCTTGGCCTCCTCGACCTCTGGCAGAGCGGGCACAGGAATTTGGAGTCTTTGCTATTGCTCTGCCAGCCCACACCCAGCTTCTTCTGGGATCCAGTCTTAGGCAGAGGCACACACGCTCCGTGAAACCAGTCCTTACACAGCTCGCATTGCAGCATGAAACCGCTGGCTGTCTTTCGACACAGGCAAAACTTGACCTCCTCAATGCGGTCGGCCATGGCCATCTTGGCCAGATTGGCAGCGCGGAGTGAATGGATGGCCTCCACCTCTTTTTGTTCTTTGGATTTGAAGGCTGCTACAACAGTGGCGGGGTCTCGCACTTCCTCGAGGCTCTCTTCCAGGTCGCTTAAGGTGTCCGGATCAAAGCCTCCTCTCTCCTTCTCCATGAGCTCCTTGACACGCTTCCGCTTGCTTTTGCTATTGCCATAGACCCCGATGTCCACACGAGGACTGAGAACCTAAAAGAAGTTAGGAAAGCAACAAGTTTTCAGCCTTCTGACAGGACATATTCTTCCACTTTGTGAGTACACAATAAATATAACATTCCACATTTCACAGCCAAAAATGAAATCAACTACTGCTGCTTGAGTCCCAACAGGCCAACCTGGAGGAGTGTGTAAGTGGAGTTCTTCTTGAGGAAGGTGCGGGCAGTCCTCTCCCTCCAGGCTCGGGCTGAAGCTACCTGAGATTCCACCTGGGCAAGCGGATCTAAACGGACAGGGATGGAGCGACCCCGAGCCAGCAGGCTTTCCAACTGCTCAAGGTACGCATAGCTACTGCCACTCTGTGTGTGGAAGATACAGAGTGGAAGACAGGGTAAGAGCAAGCTTAGCTGATGTCTTCAATCATATACAGATGCGTGTACATTCAGAGATCAAACTTTTTAAACTAACTGTTACCGGTCTGATGTGTAGTGTATGTATAGTTGGTACCTGGATGGCCTCCACTTTAGCAGTCCACTCCTTGGCCTTCTGAAGCGCCTCTCGAAGGGCCAAAATATTAGGTAAGTATGCTGGAATGTTCCTGGCCTCCAGCACAATACTCTCCAAGGTCACCATGCTGTGGCGAGGCCTGAGGACACAAACACATGGGTTGATTCAGCACCAGTACGACAGTTTGTTTAATTTTGTGCTCTATTGTTGTCAACACCCCAATGTGGTTTTTGCAGTTGTGTGTGTGATGTGTGAGCAAATGGATGCATGCAACCTCACCTGGCCTGCAGGCAAGCACGAGCCTTATCCTCCCATCTCTCCGAGACCGTGAGGATCTCCTGCAGTTCGGCCATTGCCTTCTCCACAGCGTGGTGGGGAGCTAGGCCCACCCCGGAGTCTATCAGCCTCTTCATCAGCTCCAAGGTGACACGGTGAGGCTCAGCCAGGGTGACACGCACCTGGGGTGTAACCACAGCAACATGTTACAGAAAGACCCAAATTTACAGATGCTCATAAAAAAACTCTTATCGAGGCCTACCTCATCAAGCCAGCGAGCTTGCTGGAGCTCCTGTTTGAGTCGAGGAAGCTCTGGCAGCTCAACGTCCAGGCCGCTTCCAAGATCCAATAGAGCCTGAAGCTTGGAGGAATCGGGCATCTCATCTGCCAGTGCCACCTGGGCTCGCTCATGAAAGTCCTCAACATTCTCCAGTAATTCCTGAAGATATAGGAAGTAACACACCAAATGGGAGTAGAGAGAAAAAAAGTATTAGGTTTTAACAGCAGTTCAATAGTAAATATATCACATAATAGGGCTACTTAGTAGATTTCCATGAAAGCACATAGGTATGGAGGGGGACTAACTTTGACTTGTCGGGCCTGGCTGATGATGCAGGGTAGCCTGTAGAGCTGGTCAACGAAGGCCTTGAGCTCATCCACTGTCAGTTTGGTGCGGTTACGACTGCTCTCAGAACGCAGGCGGCTGCTGCAGACAGATACAGACAAACGAGCAATTTAGTTCCAAACCTTTGAACCTCAGTGCACATAACATTCACTGAAAAGAGAAGGTGTCCACATTCACTGCAAGTCACCATTTTTTAGTGTGTGCTTCATCAGTACATCGATTTTCTTTTGGCACACAATAATTGTATGACTGTGTGTATAGATTTCCACTGACCTGTGTCTCTGTTTGCGGCTGAGCAGCAGCTGGGCTACAGAGGAACATGTTTCCGCCTCCTTGACCATCTCCCTAAGGCGTCGGAACAGAGCGTTCTCAGGGTACTTCCTGTCCTCTGCATCCTCCAGCAAAACCTTGAGCTCAATAAGATCTATGAGGGAGAAACAGCGAGAGAACAACAATGAGAGATTCTGCATAAACAATGTATAAACAATCCATTATTTTATATGCAAATTCACAACTGATTTAGTCATACAAAACAATCCACCAGTAACACAAAAACAACTTTGTGCACAACATAGAGATTATAGTAGATATAAACCTTTCTTGTTCTTCTGGTCTGCAGCCAAAGCCTCAGTGACCCTCTTTGCCCAGGTGTCATAGGATTGCGCCCGTGTCTTGACTCCATACAGCATGGACGGAAACTCCTCCAGATCATAACGATACCTTAAACACAATGTGATTGATGTGAAACAGTAAATGTGTGGTCCAGTGCTACTAGCCAGTTTTATTCCACATTATTGAATTCATTTGCAGAGATCAGTTTCAAAGTAATACAGATCTTTTTAATAAATCTAATTTTACGGGTGTGTGATTTAATTGTTAAGATATTTACTGTCCACAGGCCAAGCTCTTACCGGAGACACTTGTTGCCAAGCGGACAGTCGCAGAGATCTGCTGCATGGTGGAGACAAACCAGCCTGTCAGGGCTACAGGAACATGTCAGTGCAGACAGGAAACAGGTCGTCTTACACTTATGGCACTGGCGCTCGTCATCAGGGACCAGCTCAAACACCTCCTGCTCTGAGGACAGAACACCCTGGAAGTAAAGAGGAGTTATTAAGTACTTTAACACCATAAACCATACACGTAGTACAAAAATTTGAAATGGTACCTTTCTGCCTTTGTAAAATAAAAAAAAAAAATTAATTTTCCTCACCATTTCCTGGACTGCCTGTCTGAGTCGTGTCTCCTCTTCCATCATGTCTCCCATTTCCTTAAACACAGCAGCAGCCAGTTCCACGTCAAGGCTCTCTGGATCAGCTGCCATCTTGCAAAGCAGTTCCTCGTGGGAGAAGACGCAGTAGCGGTGCAGGCGTTGGTAGTGGGCCACGCACTGGCGGCCCATAGGTAACTGAGGAAAAGAAGGAGTGAAAGATCAACTGATGCATTCAGAGGAAAAAAAAACAAACAAAACATTTCACATTCTTAGTTCTAATGTTAGAAAAATTAGCTTTTCACTCACCCAGTCGGCTGTGCAGAAGTTAACAGCTTCTGCAAAATTGTAACCCTGGTTGAAGCCACTGTGGTATGCCCTGGGGAAAGTCACCACAAACTCCCCTGCACACTGATTAGTCCTGTACACCTGAGGGGAGAGAATACACATGTATATGTGATTAATAATTGATGTGCACGACATAACCAGTATCTAATTAGACCCAACAGCAATCCTGTAAAACATCCAGGCCTGGGCTACGTACAGGCACTCCATGCTCCATGAGGAGATTGGGATTCATGATGGTGACCAGTTGATGGAGGAGGTCAGGCTGGGAGTCAAACAGCTCTGGAGCCAACTTCTTCATAACCGCCTCCAGCTGCTCTGCTGCTGAGGCCGGCACCCCGTACCAGGTCTTTGGCTCTCCCCTGGAGATTAGAAGGACAGTCGTTTGAATATAAATTATTCAGCTAATGCTTTAACAGAATCCAGAGTGAACTGTAAAAGTCTTAAGCATCCATTGCACAGCCTCACCAGTGCAGGAAATTGATGGAGTAACTCCAGTGATCCTCAATATGCCAGCAGAAAGAGGAGAAACACATGCCCACATAGAGCCAGGGTACCTTCATACCCGAGATGTCCACGTTGATGTGGGTGAGCACTGACTGCTCCAGCACTGGCATGTTGTTCAGGTTCCAGCCTGAGTTGGCATACTCCTGACAGGATGGTGGAGAAAAAAAAAAGAAATTTATTTCACTTAAGGGCACATTTCATGTTTCAACTTAATGGAACTCCATTAAGTAAAAAATAAAAAAAGCCTTGAGGGTAGGGTCATTTAGATGGAAAACTAATGAATCCCAAAGTCTAAGGAATGCCTCTAAGACACAAGGGAAATAGTCATTAAACCATAGTGTTTCCTCTGCATTAGAATACTGCTTATGGACCTTTAAAAGAAAGTCGAAAAGGGTTTTGGCAAAAAAGATGAATCAAATTCTAACCTAAAATCTATATCCGCTGTCAGTGATAGGACGTGAAAACATTTACTTTAACTATTTCCTTGTTATTTATTATGTGTGTCTGATACATTCAAAATAACCCAGTGCAGCCTTGAAACCCTCTACTGTTCAGCTCTTACAGAGATATTTGTCAGTGCCACGTTTGAAGCAGTTTATGGAAATGTGTATATTTTTTCATTTTTGTTTTATTATACAACAATCTTCTCACCTCTTCATCTCCCAATAGCCTCCTCTTGCCGTCCCTGATGGGAAATCCACTGCCCACGTCCTTAGAGCTGATGTCAGCTCCATACTCTACGATAACATCCTCCTCGATGCTGCTGACCAGACGCCAGAACTCTTTCTCCACCAGTTCTGTGGGGACCATCTGTTGGCACAATGTGGGACTAATGAAATCTCCTGCCTTCATCATCATTTATCACTGAAAATCCTGTGAGCGACACATTTAACCTTTAACTGTGAAACATTAAACGAAGATGTAGAAGATGAGAATGAACGTGGTATTCAGAGAAGTTTGTGTGAATGTAGAAGTGCTTGTCACAGTTTTATGATATCCAGACAGATGTCCACAAAACAATTTACATATTCTATTTCATTGATTGGATTTTACATACGTGAACAGGCATGTTGAAGTAGTCAGACTTGAAGTGGTCGGCCATTTCCCCAAAGCTCTGGAGAGAGTACTCCCTCACAGCCTGTTCAAAGCCAAAAGCCTCCCTAGGCTTACTGCATTCCTGCGAGGGAAAGGGGACAACAAATTCATTATAGCAGGAATTTACTTCACATGTGTTATTTATTTAGAGAGGGCAAATTTTACAATAGAGAAATTAGGATATAGATAATTCTTATCACATTTGATAAATACAATTCTTCACTAGTCTCTTCACTATAATAAAAACAATGTGAAATTATACTCTTATACTGTATATATGTCTTCATGTCTTTTGAAAGTGATAATTCATGTTTTAGACTTTCTTTAAAACTTTAGCGAGACCACCTAGTGTTAAAAGTTTTACCTCAGCAACACATTTAGGGCAGCGCCAGTCCCCCTTGGGCACATCCTGCAGGGGTGGGATCAGGCAGAAGGTGTGGTAGCTGTCGTCACAGCCATCACACAGCAGGAGGCGGTCCTCCTCGTCACCTCGCCCACACATCAGACAGAGGTACAGGTCGATCTGGGAGATCAGTGCACGAAACACACAAGAATGTTCTTGCCAAGAGCTAACCAACATACATTAAAAATGAGCTATCACGCAAATGCTGAACAAAATTAATTGTCTGGTACTCACAAAGTTGACCTCCAGGGTCTCCTTGCGTGGTCTCATTTTTATGGCGAAAGCCTGGGCTTTGAGGTGACGCTGCTTCTTGTTGAATCCATCATCTATATAAACGGAGTAAAGCACAAGTGTGAGAATCCTAATACTGCTGATTAATTTTTAAGTGTCTAGTTTAGTAAAAGTGTAAATCTTACCAGCTGACACGATCTCCAAGCCCACCATCTTGGGACTTGTACCAAAGATCTTGAGGCCTTTTGGCTCCTTGTATTCTCTCTAGAGAAACACAGTAACAACAACAACAAAGCAGAGTGAGAAACAGTCTGCGAAACACAGTAATCGATGGAACATCCCTGCTGTCAGAGGAGGGAAAGTATCTACCAGTAAACAGAGAAT
This sequence comes from Rastrelliger brachysoma, assembly GCA_024605115.1. NCBI lineage: Eukaryota > Metazoa > Chordata > Actinopteri > Scombriformes > Scombridae > Rastrelliger > Rastrelliger brachysoma. The sequence continues at coordinate 6,839 of JANJYP010100041.1, read as the reverse complement.
CAATTTGTGGACTATTTCAAACATTAACGTTATCCAAAACTGGATTTGACTTTCTATAGTATGACCCCACTTGTTCATTTGTTTACCTCAGACTTCAGACGCCTGGAGCGTCTCTCAGGCAGAAGCCTCTCTTTGGTTTGCGATGGATCAACCTCCCCATCTCTCTCCTTGTCCTTATCATCCTCCTCTTCCTGATCATCTTCTTCCACCGCCTCCTCTCCAACCCCCTCATCTACTTCTTCCTCATCGTCTCCCTCATCATACAGTCGATGGACGCCCTGATTGAGTGAAGAGTAAAGTAAATATATTTAATCTTTAAAGAAAGACAGATACTGTTACTGTGACACTGAAGTCTGCAACCAGTTTGATTTAGTCAGGCCAAGTTGGGTGGGTGTACGTAAAGTATACAGCAGTCGTACAATGAACTTTGAAAACACAGAGCCAGGGCAATTTTATCTTAGACGTGAAAGAAACATAAAGATAACCAGAAGACCGGCTGCTTCAACAACAAAACTCAATTAAATAGGTGTGAACTCATTAAACTTTTGAAGGCTGTTGCAACAAAAACACAATCTAACAACATTGTGCATATTCAACCACAATATTCCTACCGATGACAGCATTTTTACTATTGTGCAGCGGCATGAAGCACAGACACACTACATGCGTTTTTATATGTTCAATCAGCAGCACTCACAGTCAGAGAAGCTCCAGACTGGAAGAGCTCATAGGGGTACAAGATCCTCTCGTAGTGGGAACGTAATAGTGAACCGGTTCCTTTCCCAGGTGGGAAGCCCATCCGATTGGCCACCTTGGTCCACCTCTTCTCTTTACACACCTTCTCGAAGCCACCCTCAGATGCCACAATCTAAAACACACACACATAAAGTGTCCTATATGAGTATTTTAACCAGCGTCAATGACAAAATAAATACTTAATAACCAAAGCACAAAACAAAGATTGGAAATATAAGAAAAACCTGAATCTCCTTTGAAAGTGTAAAATCAGGGCTGACATTAATGGTTATTTTCAAATGTATTCATCTACAAACTATTTTCTCGATAGACCAGTTTATTGTTTTGTATTTAAAATAGCTGAAAATAGTAAAAAAAAAAAAAAATAGTTAGAATTTCCAAAGGTGAATTATTCAAATTACTTATTTTAGTGAAACAGTCTATAATAGTTTTAGTGAAATATGCACTCAGCTCCTCATCATGTCATACAAGGAAAAACAGTAGCGAGAAACAGAGTGGTTAGCTTTTTATCTTGACAAAAAAATTTAGTCAGTTATTATCTGTTGAATAATCAATCATAGTTCATCATCACAGCTCAGAAAATGTGTGTGCGTCAGGAACAACTAATAGCAGCCACCACATCTGTTCTTTTGACCCACAGCCAACGTTCATGAAAAAGTTTTGTCTGGCATTTTGTAATAAAATAACCCTGCTAACATAAATGTTACAAATTAGGTGCATGCAAACTGATCTAGCTTTACCTTGCTGAGCTGGTAGAGGTCCAGGATCTTTCTCTCCACATGAGGGAATCGGAGCTTGGATCCCTGCAGTTCCCAGAACTTTGCGATCTGATCCAGAAAGTTGAGCTTAACCCGAGTGAGGGCCTGGATAGAGAGAGGACAGAAACCGAATGTTCTGCTGTTACGCACAGTGGCTACCTCAAGCAAAACTATGCCTGAACGGTCGCACTCTGCTGAAAAACCATACTGGTCCATAACTTCAAGACCTTGCTGTCTTTGATTTACTCACATTAAAACAACACAACAGGAATAGAGATCTCAACAGGTATCAGACAGAAGATAAGATTTAGGGTGGAAAACAGCATCAAAATAAAAAACCATCCAAGAGCACTGATGTGATAATTACACCTAATCTTCATAAAGGTTAGCTTCCTTTTCTTTTCCTGGATACTATTGTTATGATAGCACGATGCATCGTCTTGGAAAACTCACCTCGAGTTCATTCAGTCTTTGTACTCGAGGAGTGAAGCGGAAGTTGCGCACGTCGCAGGCAAACGGTGGTTGCCAGTCCTGATAGACAAGAAAACAGAAACATTAGCTCATTATGAAAAAATCAATAATAAGGAAATGACAGCAACAACACTGCAACTTGGAATAAATGATTGTCTCTGTCTCTATAGGGATCATAATGTGAGCTGACGGGGAGTATTTTCATTACAACAGCACTAATCATACAGTTTTTAAAGAAAGTGCAGGTATAGGTCCTCTTTGAGTACAGAATGTGCTCTGTGTCACGCACTATATATGTGACTAAATACCTTGATATTCACAATGTGACAGTATTTTACACCATTAAGATTTTTCATTGCTCAGTGAAGTCATCAGTAATGTGGATACAATGACTAAGTAGGTAAAAGTGAATAACAAAAGAGCTTAAACAGTCTGCAAATTCAAAGGATTACATCACTTTATGCGGCCTTTAAAACCAGGAAAAGACAACACCTGTATCATGAAAACAATAGCTTTTAATGTCTGATTATGTCTGTCCAGATTTTAAATAGCTGTTTTTATGTGGGGAGGGGGTGTTTTTATGGTTTTCTTTTATTTTCTGATGCTTGTAAATTTCTTTATCAATGTAAAGTGTCTTTGAGCACCCATAAAAGAGCTTACAAATAAAATATATTATCATCATTATTATTATTATGTTACAATAACGTAAGATGATAATCAAAATGATATCGTTACATTTCCAAGTTGTAACNTTGAGCACCCATAAAAGAGCTTACAAATAAAATATATTATCACCATTATTATTATTATGTTACAATAACGTAAGATGATAATCAAAATGATATCGTTACATTTCCAAGTTGTAATAATCATAGCTTCTTTCAAGCTGTCACAATTCTCTCGTGTGAAAGGTGTAAATGCTCTACAAACCACAGAGAAACAGTTAAAGGCCCAACAAAACGAAGATGTATTATAATCGTTGTTTGTGTATAAAATTGCATAATTATGCGTTTAAAGTATGTGAGGAGTGACAGGCCTGCATGTGGCCCAATGTCGCATCTTCGCAGCTAACATGGTACAATCACTGTACTGTAACTTAGCCATGAGAGAAAACAAAAACAAAGCAAGTGTGATCGGAATTACTGAATGTGCTCGGCTTTTATACAACTTTTAAGAACACCAAACACAAGCTAGTGTCGCCCAAGTGCAAAATATGTGCAGTTGGGTGCTAAGAAATTAAGCCTTATTTGACCTCTATTAGGGTAATGGCAACTAGTCACGCCGTTGCCTTTCGCAAAATTCACGCAGGCCCAAAGTAAACTAGCACCGGCTTATGTAAGAGCATAACAACCAAATCCTCACAGACTCTCAACGCAAATGTTTGTTTCCATTCTCTAAAATGATAGCTGTGGTTTACCTCGGGGGGTCGGATCTTGCAGATGCCCGTTTTCTCTGCAATGGGTCGGATCTTGTTGATAAATCCTAAAGGATCCGAGAAATCCTCCCAACTCGGCTCAAAAACAGGACATTCAGGAGGGGGGACAAACTCAGCAAATGCAGACATGTTGGAGTGGTGAATGAATAGTCTTTAAAAAGAAAATAAAGATTTATTTGTGGCCACAAGAGTTGAGACTCAACAGTCCATGATTAATTTCCAGTTATTTTCTTCTTGGGGAACTTCCTCTGTGTCCATCATGATGCTTTAAATGTGCTAAATTACGATTCACTTCAATGACAAGATGTGGATGCATTAAAACAAACAACCGAGATGCGGATGCTTTTCATCCGCTCACAGGCCGGGCCAGGGCCGGGGAGTCTTCACCACCACTCCCCTACCTGGGACGGAGGGCAGGGTCAGTCCAAAACGCCATCAGTCCTTCTCACAGACGAGAAGCTTCACGCACACAAAAAAATCAACTGTGCGGCGAAGATTTGAGCCGAAGGATGGATCACTGACAGAATTTGAAGGGAAGTTTTGTGACTACAAAACAAAAACACAGCCCAGCTTTGTAGTGTTTGCTGCGATGTTACATTACGCAAGCTAACGTAGCTGCGTCTGTATACCTGAGTTGTGCATGATTTCTTCGTGATGATGCATTTTCCCATAAAGTTTCCCACGGCTCCGTCTAATGACCTGCTAGTAATCCGGTCTTTGTGTCCACTTCTTCGGACACCTGGCAGCTAAGTGCCAGCCACGCAGGACCACAACAAGGAAGCTAAGTAGTAGCAGGCGTACATTGTTGACGGACGCCTTCACTCAGTGCAGCAACACCCCATTCATTGAAGCACTTGAGGCGATGGAAAACTAGCCCAAGCTAATTTGGTTAGCTGAAATAAGCTTAGCCGCTGCTGCTCGTTGCGCAGCTAACATTGACGGTAGCTGAGAAAGTCGACTGAGCAGGACTGTCCGCCATGGCTTGAGTAGGTTGATTGGATTCCGTAGGAGAAAATACTAAAAATCCGTTCGTTTACTTTTACCGTGTGTCACTTTGCATGTAATGTAACGTCGTCTGTAGCTTTTGTAGCCGCATTAGCCAATGTGCTAACTACAACTAGCTGCTAGCAAGGTTGGGAAGAGCTGTAATGTTGCATTCCTTGAACCTCGGATTTTTTTTTTTACTTCCGAGTTCGCAAATTGTAATAAAAAGGCTGTCTGCGCTTTGTTTGAAAATAACAAGTTAAAACTTCGTATTAAAAAACATTAATGGATGTTATCTTATTTTAATTATTAAACCATTTCGTTTCGTCACGTGTTGAATTGGTGCAACGAAAGATTCTGTTCATTATTAGTAATAATTAAGTAATTAAACTGCAGCATCTAACTGGATTATCTTAAATGGCCGCCACGGCTTCTACCTTAACATATTTGAGCAATTCATAGTCATAAAGCAGTCATAACATAACAATCTTGAGTGTTAAAGGTACATGTTTAATATTTCCTACAGCCCCCGAAGGCAACACGATTATTACAGGGCTCGTTGGGCGAAGAGTGATAGAGCACTGTCTGGTACGGCGATGGAAACAAATCTGATCAATTAGCCTAAAGCAGAGTACGTGATTAAAGTTGATCTTACAGTTCAAATTAAAATGTCTTATTTATAATAATCACTTTCTTACATTACAGCTTCAAATTTAATGCAGACGCGTTTGTCTAAATATGTCACTGTGAAAACATTGTTGGCGTTTGTTTTTAAATAAATTAGAAGCTTTAAATATCAGTTTGAAAAATATTTTAAAAAGAAAAATAAAATGTAAGTCGTTTCCCCACAAATGATAACTATACCAGGTTTGAAACTGAAGATTTTTATTGAAATAAACAGATTTCCTTCTTCATGAACACAATCACATTTGCAGTGAATTATAATGTATATCAAAAATATTTTTTTTAAAAATCTGCAATGGAAGCGCTATCAAAATTATTTTATAAGGCACAAAACATTGTAAAAAAAACACACACAGGAAATGAACAAGCCATCTTGTATTTGTTGAAATGAAATGACTTGTTTGCATCTGTTGAGGCCTAGTAGTCGTCATGAAACGGATACTCGGGGTGATCAGACCACCTGTTGAATCAACAAGGAGAAATATATGAGTTAGTTTCTTAACAGAGCAACAAAACATCACTCAGCCAGTATGCACTCACATGAGGAGCTCCACAAAACGGATGTTCTTGTTCAACCCTTCAATGGCCTTCATCTCAGCATCAGTAAGCGAGAAGTCGAATATCTGCAGTGTTGATAACAGACTTTGAGGCAATGCAGAAAAACAAACAAACAAAAACCTCTCCAGAAATGCAGAATTAATGCACATCAAACCTGGAAGTTCTCCTTTATGCGGACGTGATTGAAGCTCTTTGGGATGACCACCACTCCTCTCTGGATGTTGAACCTCAAAGCCACTTGGGCTGTGGTCTTCTTGTACTTTTTCGCAACTGATACCAGCAGCTCATCTTCCAACAGTGGGGGGCATGTTAGGTTTACCCTATTGAAATAAAAAAATAAAAAATCTTTTTTTTTTTTTTACTGTAACATCTACATTACACATTCATTTATTCAGTCTAATGTTATGAAAAGCTACCTCATGCTCATTAATCAGGTAAAGCTGAGAAAACAGTGTATTTTACTAGTATACATGAACTGAATGTGGTGAATCAGAATGCCTGCACCATTACCAGGAAGCATCTCTAGATGTCCCCAGGGGACTGTATCCCACAATGACGATGTCTTTCTGCTGGCAGTACTCGCGCAACTTTGGCTGGGTGAAGTAGGGATGGCATTCAACCTGTATTTTAAAAAGAAAAAGTGTTAGTGTGTGAGTCGCGTGTGCCGTATTAGACAGTTTTTATGCTCCAACCCAATTTCCCCAAGGTTATCATTACAGTTTTGTGTAATAATATCTTTTATACTCATCATAAAAACAGTGAAACATATTTGTACAGAAGGAGGCTTGCTGGTTTTGGCCTACATCATTCAGATTGTCAGCACATTTGAAAGGGATCTTCTATTTGCCAGCATCAACAGGAGGAATCATTACAGCAAGGAAAATCCCATTTTAATGTTTATTTGGACTTCTGATTATTGTTATCAACATGTTATCAACCTGTCTGTACCTGGTTTGACACAGGTTTGTGTTTCAGTCCAGGTTTGTTAAGTATTAACTCCAGCTGTCGCTTGTTGAAGTTGGACACTCCGAGAGATTTCACGAGCCCCGCATCTTTGCAAGCTTCCAAGGCCTAAAAACAGAGCACAGCCAACAAAACAATAAATAGAACACTGAACTTTGAACATGTCACAGGTTTAGAAATGCACAGGATGGGGCCTGTGGTCTGTTAGATATGTGTGTGTCATAAATAAT
>JANJYP010100025.1:0-19347 GCA_024605115.1 Rastrelliger brachysoma | reverse complement strand
CTGAGGTATCTGACAATGACATTTTATTGAATTTGCATGTGGTGAGAGCGCTCAATAAGACATGCACGCTCATGGATTGATACTCTACATCAATGTTTAAATAGATAATTAGATAAATCCTTTGTAATCTAAAGAATTCTCTAAGGTTTTGTCTGTTTTTCTGTGCGTATGTAGGTATGCAGCAGCAGTGCAGGATGGCTCTCAGTACTTTGTGCTCCTCATCATCACAGACGGCGTCATTTCTGACATGGCCCAGACCAAAGAGGCCATTGTTAATGTAAGGATGGGGAAGGGGAAAGACTGGAAGAAAATTACTTTGATGTGAAGGGCTTTACAAAAACTGAACCAACTGAGGAGGGGTAACTGCAGATCGTTATTAGTTAATTTCTACTAACCCTAACCCTTATATTCAAAACATGCCGTTTCTCCCGTTTTTGGGTATTTGTGCTAAACTAAGCTTCATTTTTACTACTCAGTTTTATACAACACAAGTTTTATAGAACTAGAAAGAGAATAAGTTTGTAGATGACTTTTTTGTCAAAACCACAAATATATCAAATGTGCAATGATTTAAAATCAGGAAACGCTCACATATGGAAAGACAAATCCAGATAATGTGAATGATTAAGTTTTAGAATACTATAAAGATCAATATACTTGGTCAATGATTGACCTGATAACCACACCAAAGTAGCTTGACACTAAAATAGTTGTGAATTAATGTGCTCTCCCTCTGCCATATAAAACATACATTCAACAACATTACACTGAAAATATTCATGAAATACAGCATTTAAAAAACCTTCCTAAAAAGTTATTGTATCTGTCAATAAAAAAAAAATCTTCAGAGCTTTCCCCATAACTTGTCCTAACTCCTTTTTTCTCCCAGCTTTAAATAGCAGGTGGTTTCCTTTTCCTATCCTCTCCCTTGGTATCCTCCTTTTTTTGTCCCCTCCTCCTCCTCCTCCCCCCACTCCCCCTCTGCAGCCCGCCGCAGGCACAGAACACCCAGCAGACTGGATTTAAAGGGAATTTGCGACTGTTAGTCAAAACATTAGAACAGCCACACCTTCCTTTTAAGATCTTGCCTGCTGCTCTATCTCACTGCCTCTGCTTTGACTGTCTACTGATGCTTGCCGCTTCTACTGCTTTCCCTTTTTTGCTCTCCATGGATCTTGGGCGAGGGAGGACACACTGCTGAGGTTATATAAGTCTTTCCTCATAGTTATTTGTGCTGGAAGGTGTCTTCAAGAAAGGGCAAAAAACACAGTGAGAAGAAGGAGAGTGTTAATATGTGTAACTCTATGCAGAGAATGGAGTCAGTTTGCATTCGTGCATACTGGTGTTTTGGTGTATTCTGGTTGATGTGCAGACATTGGATTGTTGCAGGGCACATATTTTCAGTAACATGGACCCAGGTGTGTCCCAGTTCAGGAAAGAGGGGGTTTATAAGTCACAACAGAACCTGCTAGCCTACAGATATCCATCTGGCAATCCCTAAACATCCCCCTCCTGTAATCATGGCCCAGGTCCCTTCATTACCTTGTCTTTTTCTCTGTAGAACCATCAAACTTCCTCGCTCACAAATACAAAGAATTTTACTGTCTCTTTGAATCTCTTCCCCTTTCATAGATCTAAATCTCAGTCTATAGCCCTTTTATATAAAGATTCAGCAATATTGCTGTAAAGAAGACCCTTCATTATCCCAGTTTTGCATTTTTACACTGAACCAAACTAAGCTGGCATAATGCTGCCCACATTTGTGATTTTAGATCAGTGTCTACTGTGTGTAGTCTTGCCATGCCAGTTGTCCCTTTTACACAGGCATCAATCCAACAACATGACAACTACCACTGCTGACTTAATGGTAAAACAACAATGGCCCCCCTTCAGTGTTCATACCATTTATGCAAAATGCTGAGGCAGAGTTCCCATCGTGAACAGGCTGTGCAAAAGGGGCTTCTAACAAAATCTTTTGCTGCGTCTAATTTCTTTCTCCTCTATCTTCTACTTGTTAATGGCTGGACTTTTTTGTTTCATCTCCTTATTAGTGCTAAGACTCCCAACAAAAGCATTTCACTACCTTTTGTATTGGATTCAAGACTTTGTTGAGCGAGACGTAATTAGACACCTGGTAATGTGAAAACAAGTTTATTGGGCAAAAATCCTTGAGCAAACTTTTTTTTAAAGCAACATTAATGAAAATATGAGTTCTATACAATCAAGCATTAGCCATGATTTGGGTTTTAACTGGACAACAAGTACAGTCCTCTCTGAGTGGAACAGGGAATACCTACACATCTGTATAAACTGTTCTGTTCTGTAGGTTTCACAGTCCTGTGATAATACTTTTTACATCATGACTCTACAATTTTACTTTTCTCAAGATCATAAATTAATCGTATTATGTGAGCTGCACTTGCTGAGTCCTGCCCCCCTGCACTTGTTGTTGTTGTGCCTGTCAAATTTCCTTCCATGCCTAATAGGTTAACAAGAATAGGCTTCACATCTCTAGGGGGTGACCGTTGGTTGAAAATTGTGGCACTGTCCAAAATCGTCCTATATATATTATTATATTGACCTATTACTATTTAATTAGTGTCCAAATTGTGAGTGTATAAATATTTCCACTATACAGTCAACTCACTACTTACTGTCACAATGCACAATGTAATACACCCCATTTTACAGATATAGACATCACCATTGTGATGCAACGTTATAATAATTTGTGATTTTTTTGCTCACTGCACTAATATAGTGTTTAATATATGTGGATTAGTGAATGCTTGAAGAAGGGACTGATTTCAGACACAGCCACCATCTCATACTAACATTTCAATATAAACAAGAATAGTAAGAAAAACATGAGATAATTGTGTTTGGCTAATAAACTTGCATTTGTATTTTCAAATTGTATATATTCAGTTTTATAATTACAAGAGAAAAGGCTTTTAGGGTGAGGACTAATATATTTGTAAATTCATTGCTATCTCAAATAATGATTGAATAAAAAGCTATGGTTGTAAATTTACAAACTTTAATAAAAAGCAGGACTGAGCTCTCAGAATTTTATGCAATACTACAAAGTGGTCATGCTGATCGTGAATTGGGATTTTTTTTTTCTAAATGCAATCTGTAACCCCACAAGTTCATGTACCTATGTGTGTGCTTCTTGGTTTTCTAAGTAGCACTCTATTACTCCTGATCTTATATATACAGTCTATGCTCCTGATGGTAACATTATCGCTGATTACATTCAAGCACCTTTTTTTCATTGAAAAGATGACACCCTTCAAATTCTTTAAATGTAGAGTACCCGTCTTACTACACGTGAAGAAATCCAAAATTTGACTTGGCCTTAAGAGTTGATAATCTATGATTGGACAACCAATGTTTGAGGGAGGGTTTAGTCAGCAGTTTTTTTTTCATATTGGATCATAGAGTTATAATTAAAACATCAGTTAAATTATTGAAAACAACAAGGAGTCACCAATAGCACCTGACCATGCTCTCATTAAGGTTTTATTGTCTCATGGATATTTTGACCAGATGAATAAGGTTTGGCTGGGCCCTCTGAGCATTTGTGACTAAATACAGCCAATATCTAGATTATTGAGGTTAAATTTAATGAAGATTGAATAGTAGTGTAAGTATAACTTGTATAGTAAGTATAACTTGTATTTGCAGTACATTAAATCCTTTATGGCCATTTTTTTTTTTACACATATACAGATAGTATGTACTCTATTCTGTGTTAGACCATATTTGTTGGTGTATCTTATGTTAGTGGCTCAGGTAATATCTATATCAACAGGACAGTCACCTCTCCAAACATATGAATAACACATTTCAAAGCATGCCAGTACATGACATTTGGATTTAAGTGGCACATTCAGAGTGAGCTGTTGGAGTTATGGGCCCTGATTGGCTTTGTTTTGTTGTCTCATTAGACTGGATCTTGGCTGGCAGTCAGGGCAAAAGTGAAGCATGGGAGATTGCCTAGTTATTTTTGGTGGCATTTCATGTTCTGATGTGTTCTAATGTTTCAGGCTATACACACACATATGCACAAGTGTATGAGCGTAGGAGTGCGCATGTGTGTGGGAGGACAGACACTGACAAGAGTTGAGTTTGAACATTGATAATCGTGTTGATGTGCTGTAGCTGAGGTGGTGTCAACAGACACTGCTCTCATCCCCGTGGCAAAAGAGGATGCCAGATTTGCCACAGTACATTTGTCTTGTGCCAGAAATAAAAATGCACTTGTTACAACTGCTTTGTGAAAATATGTGATGGTAGAAAACTCATTAGATACAACAACAATTATGCACTGAGCATTCATGTTGCCATACGGTATATCTGGGAATTACAGCAGATTCTACAGTTGTACCATCAGATAGTTATGCTCTGTCAATAAAACAGAATTTAAGGAAAAGCACTTTATTAGTGAATGAAACAAGCCAATGTTAAAACCTTTGGATTTTTTTGCCACGCTAGTTGTATTGCTCTTTCGGTCAATTGGGCCACAAAGTTGTTGTTTTTTTTTTGCCTCAACAACTATCAGATGGATTGCTATGGCATTTATGTTCTCCCTTCAGGATAAATTGCAATAATGTTTGTTTGACCTTTCATCCATCACCATAACTGAGTCAAATTCAGAGTTTCCAAAGTTTTCAATGTTTTGTTTATTTGTTTTTGGGCTTTTTTGTTTCTATGTCCTGCATGTTTTGGCAATTTAGACATTACATACAGTACTTTTTAATGTTTGTAAGACTTAATCTGCCAGATAGTTTGTTACACAAAATCATCTGAGAAGTTCTACTTGGAAGCTATTTAAAATATGGTTGGCACTCACACAAAGCAAATACCTTAATACCTCATTATAAACTAAAAATATTTAAAAGTGCAATACAGTATCATCCCAGTACAATATCACTCCTAAGACAGTACACCATAGCATAGAATATTAGCTAGCCCTAAGCATTGCATACATGTGAGTTGTATTTAACATTTGTTGTTTGTATTGACAAATTTGCAATCTAATTTTTGTTTTTGCTCAGAGACAGTGGACAGTTGAGTGATTAGGAACAGTGTTATCTGACCTGAGGTGTGGTTTGGGAGTGGCTGGGTGGGTGACTGAGGTTGGTCGCCGTGCTGACTGAAGTTGGCACCTCCTCCCTCTCCCTCCTCTCCCAGTTCACAAATACCACCATTCATCCCCTGCCATGTGAGACCTTATCAAGGTTTCTGACAGCGCATCCATTACTTTTTTTCTCCCAGTGGACAAATGTTTCTTTTTAGTTGCGTTGAGGTATAGCTCTTTTTGCCAGTTAGAATTTAATTCACTAGGCTGGGTATTCTAGAGATATGTGTAATCATATATTTTTGTGCTATTGTTTGATTGGTTTTTGACTATCAAAACAGCCTCTGTACTGTCATGGCTGACCTGTATATCAGGGAATAATCTTAGTGTTGTCAGTGAATTTAATCTCGTTTTCCCAGCCTGATAACAACATTTATTGAGCAAACAGAGTGTCATCCCCAGATAAGAGCCGGAGGCACAACACAAAATGGATCCAGGGACATAAAACATCTGGGTTAAGGAATGTGCTTGTTTTGAGGAGAGACAAAAACACTATTGAAACTGCAAATTAGCACCTCACTGTCTCACCCTCTAATTCACCCTATTTTTCTCTCTCTGGAAGCCTTTTCTGCCTTAAAGGTTATTCATCTAGTTAATACAGCAATACAGAGCATTAGTATGGTTGTAACATATGCGTGTGAGCATGCAAGCGCTATAGGTTGGATACAGTAATGAGCACTAGGTCAGTGGGAATGTGGACAAGCTTCTTTCCAGTCTTGAAAGAACAAAGGCATATATGTGAACAATGTTCTTTAAAATGTTCTAAAAAAAAAAAAATTCTCCGCAGGGTGCCAAGCTTCCTATGTCCATCATCATAGTTGGAGTGGGTCAAGCTGAATTTGACGGTAAGATGGGTTTAATTTTATAAATGCTAGATTAGATGGATGAAATGATTAAACATCCTTAAAATTGTATATAACAGGCACGTGAAAGATCTAGTAGTAAAGAAAACATCTTCTAAGACTTCAGTGGTGTTATAGCCTGATATTTTTACTACCTAATTAATCAAGCCTGTTAAACAGATTAAAACATGAGAAAGTAACTGACAATTCAAATGTATACAACTTACAGTCTATTACTCTCAAATCTAGCATAAACCTCCTTGGCACTAATTCAGAAAAATGCCTGAGAGAAAATTACTGTACAATCTCAAGTGAGTCAGTAGAGAATGGAAATCGTAGGTGGATGCTGGCATAATTGTAGAAGAAATAGCTGGGGTTAATTGCTGGGTTTTGCAAGTGTTTTGTAGGGATGATTCTAAATAGCAGAAACTATAATAACAGACTTATTAGTTGATTAGACATACAATAAAGAGATTACAGCTGTACAACTCAACATCTTCTTTTCTTTACTTATGCTAAAGCAAAACGGTACATCATTAATGTTATGGGTGACAGTGGAATCTTAGTAGTAGTAAACTGACCTTGTCTGCTAAACATAGCATTCATTACTTTGTTCTCACATTCTGTGTGTGTTTGCATGTGTCTTGCAGCTATGGTGGAGCTGGATGGTGATGACATCAGGATCTCATCCCGAGGGAAACTGGCAGAGAGAGACATTGTTCAGGTGACTGCTTTTTGCAGCATGAAATAAACTGACTGTATTTGCTGCAGAGACCAGACCACACACATTATCTGGACCAGGAGCAGCAACATAAGCGTGGGGTTTGAGGTCACCGAATTCAGAGATTCACAATCTTGACAGTAATAAAAAGTACTGCTCAGTGAAGAAAGATAATCCAAATAAATATTCATCAGACTTGTTCAGTCTTTGATGAACAGATATAGATTACACATTTCTTGGCAACAGCACTTCCATTAATTTACAGTACAACAATATGTCATATTTTTACATTAGCATTTTACATTCATATTGTCACCTCAGCTGCTTGATTAGGACATCAGTATGTTTCCTGTGAATTCCTGTAGAGACAAGCACACTTAATTGTTTCATAATATGTGTCACTCTTGGACACCTTATGTCTTATTCACAATATTATGATATTTCTGTTTCTGTGGTGACAGTGATTTTTGTAAGTGAATTAATCATAGCATCAGCAAAGGGTGTAATATGACAAATGACGAAAGACAAAAAAAAGTGAGACTACAGTGGGAAATTTTGCTTTTCAGTAAATGCTCATCTTCTCTTTCTTCCTACGGGAAGCCAGGATTAGTGACAGATCAGCTTCCTAAAGCTGGTGGAACCTGACAAATGTTGACTAACACAGAGGCTTAAACATAAGCCCTCAGTACACCACTCTGCTCTCAAAACCTACTTGTATACATTGCCAAAAAGAGCTTTGAGCTTTTGATGAATCACCACAACCACAGTTGAATCACCACAACAATCTCTCAAGGTCTCCATGCAGCAGTTTCTATGAGAATACACCAAAGTTTAATATCTTGAATTATTTGTCAAACCACATCTTTTATTTTTTATCCACATGAGCTGTAGTTGCTAATGTTAATAAGCATTTCTGTAACACAGTTTCCTTTCCTCTTGGACAGTTTGTTCCCTTCAGAGATTACATGGACCGGACAGGTAACCACGTGTTAAGCATGGCGCGGCTCGCTAAAGACGTGCTAGCAGAGATCCCTGACCAGTTCATCTCTTACATGAAGAGCCGAGGGATCAAACCCAACCCGGCACCGCCTCCCTATACACCACCAGGACACACACACCATCACACACAGATCTGATCTCTCTCACTCCCTTCGCTTTTCACTGAGGACTGACAGCATGCAGCAGCCACTCAGAGTCCAGTAGGAACTCTCTACCTCCTGTTTTTTGGGTGCAAACAGGAGATGACACACCAGGAAATGGGTGTTGAATTCAAATGACTTTTGAAGCTGCATTTTATTTTATTTTATTGTTTTTTTTTCTGTGATATATTAATTTGGTTTCTCTTGAAGAGAGACTACAACCTCTTGTTTCCAGGACTTGTTGTTGAAATGCTTTTAATCAACACTGAGGCAGTGACTGTTTCACATCTAATTTGACAGCAGGTTGGTTCAAAAAGGTCATGTTGTGGTCAAAACTTGTGCCTGTCTGTGGTTGTTTCGATAAGTGTGTCAGGACATGTGAACTTTGACCTTAAGCCTTGCTTGTCAGTCATTGGTGTGGCCTAATACAGTCGTATTTTTTAGGCACCTTTTCCCTTCTGGAATTAGTTTTTATATTTGGGGATTATCTCCGTATCTGATCATGCATCAGTTATGATGGATAAATACAAGTGTGTAGTTTACAGTTATTTCTTTGAAGATTAATCAGGCCTTTCATACCATGAGGTGTCACCTCTCCACTTTATGTAAATGTTTATAAGAGCATGTTGTATGAGAATTTAATTCCTCCTTATTCCAGTATATTTATCCTCGAATGTTATTCAGAGTGGCATGGACATTTGATAGAACTGTTTAGAATTACATAACATTTATCCATTTTGAAGTGATCACCTATTATTTTGTGATTGCATATAAAAAGCACAAGACAACCTATCACTACACCAATGCAGGAAGTGTGGTGCAAGCAGGTTAACTATATTAAATCATTTTTGAGTGCTGCTATTCATTGTCTCTGAAAAAACGGCCAAATTCATTCATTTAAGTTAAATATCTTTGCACTACAGCTACCAATCACCACTAAATCTTGTTTGTTTCATGTGTGTTTATGGTTCTCTAGTTGCTTTCTTTAAAACATACAATAAATATATATTATCACATAAGTATAAAAGAAACGGAAGAGACAAGGAAGGAATAAAATCTGGTACAAACCAACTGATAAATACACAGAATGAATGTCCAAACTGGCAAAACAGACAGCTGCCCTGGGGCCACAGACACCTGCTCAACCTGCAGTACACAAATTCACCATGTGGGAATTGGTTTGCAGTAATTTAATTATGCTTTTTTGACCTTTCTTAAGCAATGATTATTTTCTATGTATGATGACCTGTCTTGTAGAAGGACATCAAGTTAAAAAGTGAAGATATAAAAAAAATATGCTTACTTTCAGTATTACTCACTGAGATAAGTTGTGTGTTTCATAAATATGGAAAATCCATTTCCACATAAGGCCTATCTTAAGTTTTAAATACTATATAATGTATTCGCTAGCAGTCATTACTATCTCTGTATATTGCAGGGTAAAGAGGTTTCCTCTTTGTGCTAAATGTAGTTTAGCCCCCTAGCATCTGTGACTTCCAATGAGTGAGACAGTAAGAACAAAACAGAAGCAAATTGGCTTCCACACAGAAAATCCCATTTCACCACATCAGTTGCAGTGCAACAACAATCCTTGACGGGCCGATTATGTGTTGCCTTACAAGATCATAGAAGTGAGGACATTTAATGATCCATGTAAATGTAGGCATGTTTTAATTTAGTAGGGTACATAAGGAGTGTTTTTTGATAAAAGTACAGAAAACAATGTAACACTGAAATCTCTTACTCACCTATCATGCCTGCCATCTGAGAAGTGACAAAAAGTATTTTTAGTAATGGTGCAGTTTCTTTTCCAGTTTGTACCATTTTACATTGTTTATAGTGGATTAGCTACATCAACAGCCTTTCTTAAGCTTTGTACTTAAAGGGATAGTACACCTTACTGAACACTCATGCAGTATTTGGATAAAGGCTAAAACAAAGTTCCCATATTTATGCTACATGTTCCACTTTTACTTAGTTATGTTTTTCTCCAAACAACTACTAGATGGATTGTTGCAAAATGTGGCTCAGACTTTCAGGGTTTCCAGAGGATGGATTTACAACCTTTGTGATTCCCTGACTCTTCCTGTTGAGCCATCACAAGATCCAAATTTGAATTTGTGTTCATAACCAAATACTTGCACAGCTAATGACATTCCTATCAGCTTCAGCTGGGTGTTTAATGCTAATTAGCAAATGTTTTCATACTAACATACTAAACTATTATGAACATGGTCAGCTAAACATTAACATTACCATTTTGAGCATAGTAACCATCTTATATTAATATTTGATGGTAATCTTTTTAGCATTTAACACATATAACCTGCTTTAACTTGTGGCCATATTCGCTCTTTCATGACAGCCACTGTTTTATACGTAGTAATTTCAGATTCCCTTTATGTCATGATTTGTTTACTACCCTAATCTTCCACGAGCTCCTCATTGTTGTGGAGTGTAAACAAACATAAAAACAACGTTACAACAAATAGACTGTAAAATGTGTCCTTTCCTTTTAACCTGACAAAGAGAGACAGGAGCTCAAAAGGTTCTATTCAAATGTCTAATGTAGCAAACTAATGGCCTTAATGATATGAAAGGCAGTTACTCCGTCTAATTTAGTCTTGAATTGGAAAGCAGTTCAGGTGGATAAGTATGGCTCTTAAGTGTAGGGGAGAAAATTAGCTTGTGGTGGTCAAAATGGCAAACAGCAAATCTGTATGTAGAGAGGAAACAGTTAACAGTGAAAAGATAAATGGATGTGGACTTGCATTAGAATGTAAAGTGTGTGTAACAGCCAATTTTCATATTGATCCCATCAGCACTTTATCCTTTGAGAGGAGTGCGAATTGTATATGTTTGATATATTTTTGGGAATATTACTGTATTGAAGATATGTATTTATTTATTTTTGGAGTTTGTATGATAAGCCATCGCTCCTGCTGTCTAAGACATCATCTCAATGTCCTGATTAATAGTGTGATGGATCAACTGCATGTTTTCTTGGGGCACAGTGAGAGTGTTTTACACAGTGCTGTCATCTGTAAAATAGAAACCAGCCCAACCAGATTACATGCATGTCAGTGCCAAACACTGCAGTAAGCTCTGTGGACTGTTAGCTATTTCTTCTCTCTTGTGCCTGGTTCTCCAAACATTTCTTGTCTCACCAGTGCTTAAAACTGTAGCTACTTAGCATGTTGCAGTTAACACTTTTGCTTTATTTTATGTTTGTCTAACCCCAGGACTTATCTTTGTTGTTTATATTTCATAAATCTTCTGATTTGCATGACTCCCTACTTTCCTTCAAACAGGTTTTTATTGTACATGATTATTGTCATATGGTGGGTTGTGAAATGCTTTGTATTGGATTGCCTTAAATGAAAATTAATTAAAAAAACAACTACTTTTATAAAAGTTCTTGGAGTTATACTTTAATTTTGGTGGCCAAGGTTGTAATATATGAGTTAAAAGCAGTAATTCAGAGATTTAGGTCGCAAAAAAGTGGCTACAGACTGGTTGAAGGAAAATCTACATATGTCTTCATGTTATTTGTAACTGGTTTGTTCAGTGTAATGTGTGGATAATTGCATATTCAACATCAATACTCTCACAAGAAGAGACAAATACAATACGAGCTGTGTCTGTTCTCAGATCCAACTATGTATTTTTATCATCAATGAACCACCTGGAAGAATACAGTGACATGGGAAAAGCCGAGGTCCATAAACAGAGGTTCACTGTGTTCAAAGAATGAACACAGTGAATGGATTACAGTTTTGAAAACACAAAAGGGTTTTTTCTTACAAACAAATGTTTACTCATACCAGCTTTTAGTGACCATAAACTTAGATTTTTGAGCTAAAACAATTGTGTAGAAATGTAACATACAAGAAATGTTGAGTCAGTCACTAAAGACAAGCTTGTTCCTTGATAAAAGTGGTTTTAATGGGCAGGATGACAATTTTTCAAGTCAACCTGAAATCAACAGTCAAATAAACATTGAGAGATGTTTTGTTCAGTATAATTATTCTTTCTCAAATGGTTTTGACACACTCTTCATCAAATGAACAGACTATCTTTTGTCTGCCTGTACATGTATGTAAAGTGTGGCAATTTCAGGTCCTTTTCCAGAAAGAAAACACAATATGCACCTTAAAACTTCCTCCTCACCACAAGTGGGAAGAAACTTAGAATTCTGAACTTTGTTCATCCTAAATAATTCAGTTGTATTATGCACTATGTACATGTCTTGTCCCAGCAGTCTATGGTGCTGGTGGTAGGGGTGACAGCTGTCATAAGACTGAATCAAACCAAAAACTCAGCAGAAAAAAATTACATTCACTGTACCTGACAGTAGCCTCTCAGAGCAGCAGTACTGCTACTCTCAACAGGGCAGAGTGTACCTTCCACTGAAAAATACCACTAACATAATATACTGTTGCTCTTCATCTCATCAGATTTAAAAAGAAATGTGTTTTCTCATTAAATATCTCATCTAATTTCTGTAAAGCTCTGTTCTTAACTGGGTTTTGCTGGATGCATTTCGAGTAGAATATTTACTGTCTAGAAAAGATACTTTTGAACACACTCCAGAGATTTCTGGAGTATATTTAGTTTCTGGGCCATGAAGAAATATCAAGGTATTACTGTAGTAGCATTATTAGTATTAGTGGAGAGAAAGAGTGTTTGCCTTTTTGTGCTTGAAATTGTAGTGTATATTACAATATTAACAGGGCAAAAGTCACTACAAAAAGTATGAAACTAATTCATTTAAAAGGTTACCCAAACAAAAAATAGATAAAGAAGGTGCAGTCTCTTCCAATCCTCCTAAAATACATAATCTTTGTATTTTAGGAGTACCCTTTGCTGGGTCTCTCCTCTTGTCAAACATTCCATGCACTTTCTTACACTAAAAAAAATGAAGGGACAGAGTTGTTCCCAGACAATAAGCTCTGGCTAAAAAAGTAAAGCTGTCTCAAACTTTTATGAATAAAAAGTAAAACTGATATGACACCACCTTGCATAATTGATTCTTGAACAAAACTGAATATAAATGTCCACACGCTGCAGTTGAGTGTGTGGATGGTATGAGATGAACTGATCATAGGTGAGGTGAATTCTGAGGTAAACATTGATTATGACTGGAAATGGCCTTTAACAGAAAAATAATGCCAACTAATTACATACATCTGCAAAACATTCACTGTAATAGTCTTCAATTTGTTATATCTACAATGTATATGTCCCAAATGAAGTAAATGACCAGGTTTGCAACTAAAACCAGATGATGGTCACAGATGTCCCTGCTTTACATACACATCCATCTCTCAAACATAAATCCTTAACATAAATCTCACCAAACCAATCTTACATTAATTGCTCGAGCTTTCTATTTTTTCTAGGAGTTTCATGACTTTTTTTGGCATGATGTACAACAACAGATAAAAATAGAAAATAACAAAAATAAAAATGTATAATTTTAAAAAGACAAGAAGATTATGAATTTTAAAAAGTAGCTGTCAAATATGAATGTCCTAATTCTACTAAAAGGTTTTCCCACAGGCTCCTCAGACTGTTTCACTTGTATTAACACCTCTAATATTTGGCTGCGTCTATTTTAGGCTAATCAGACTTGCTCTTTGCCCTATGTGTGTTTATCAAACATCACTTGTGCTTTGGCACAGCATAGCAGATTGATCTTTAACCTCTCTATGGCAATTCTGTAGTTGTACTCAGGGGCTGCTGTTGTTTATACAGTTTCTCACACTGACACCAGCAAATATCTTTGTTTGACATTCAGTTGATTTTTGAACACTTTTACTGAGCATGAATTCTCAGCAGTGAACATAAAAATGTCTGGATCAATGTTTCTTGTTGGTGAACTAATTGGAAGTAAATCCACTAAACAATCACCAATCAGTTGAGTGGACATCCTTTGGTTTAAATCAGGGGTGTCAAACATATAGCCCGTCAAGGAGTACAATTTGGTCCACTGGATAACTTAAGTATGAAAATTGAATAAAAGTAATTCCAGTTTTCTGCCACTTTAGGCAGGTTTTGATCCACCTTCAATTCATAAATATACATTTATCTAAGTCATTAATGTGCAAAATGTAAAAAATTAACAAAAATCAGTAAATAGAAGATATTTTATAGTAAAGTTGTAACATATATTATTAGATTATTATATGATAGTTTTACTTATTTGGCCCACTTTAGATCAAATTGGGATGTATGTGGCCCTTTAACTAAAATTAGTTTGAAACCCCTGGCTCAGAGGCTCATGTCGAAGTCCATCTTTTTATCAAAATACCCCAAAATTACGAGCCTGCTATCTCACTGATCCAGTGTCAGTGTTTTTAAAAAATGGTTTGTATCTACTAAAAATACTGTAATTAGTTATCACCTCCATTCTATTGATTCCAGTTTAATCTCAGTGCTTTAACTCCTCGACATGATCACAGCCTTTGTTGGCCATGACATACTTGCCTCATCATGGGAAGTTGTGTTAGCGTCCAGAAACTTTGCGGCCTGTGACCAACACATACTGTGACCAACGCATTACATCCTTTCTTCAGTTGATTTTTTACATTTTGGGAGATCACTGAAATCTCTCTGATCATATTTGCTAAGCTGTGATGTGCCTTGACAGTTTTACTTTCTTGTACAATAAATGTGCTAATAGTGGTGAAACACATCATTCTGTTAGTCACTGGGTATATAATAATGAGACGACAGCCAATGTTGTGAGTAAAGCAAAGTGACAAACCCCCTCACAAATCATTTTTTCAAAAGGAGGACGCTGAGAGAGCATTGAATGTTTTTGCTGTATGACTTGTCCTGGGACAGATAAGGACACCAAAGAATGGATTCAGATCTACCTTGGGATCTTTCTGTCATTGCTGCCATGCTGACACCTGCTCTGATTGCATCCTTTACCTCTGTGTGTCAATCTTGTTTTGCCTTTACAGCCCAGTGTACCCACATCTTTCCTCTAGATGTACTCAGTGAGTTTTCAGCCCCAAGAAGTTTAAGAAAATGGATGCTAGATGGATCCACCATCTGTTTTGTCATTCTTTAATTCATATCCTTCCTGCAGATCACAGACTGCAAGCCTCCTTCCTAGAAGATTCTGATCATGGCTGTTGTGTCCTAGAGTCATTGATTGGGTCCAAGGTCTGTACACCTTTGGCAAAGATTCCTCAAGGACTGTCTCAGTCTTCAATGTCTGTCTTTAAAAAAAAAACAGAAAACCTGACCTAGAGGTGTGAAGTATTGATTCTGCTTTGTGAGTCATGGTGTTGCCCTTACTCCTGTGATGTCCATTACAGTTATTGAATGTTGCATTGTGAAATCAAAAGATCCCATGCTTCAGATGCTATTTTTTGGAAACTGGGTGAAAAGAAGATTACACATATGACTGTTGCACCTAAAGAAGAAAATCTTTATGGATGAGCAAGCTAATTGAGGATAGGTGGGATAGGTGGCAGTCCTGAGAGAGTTCAGCGAGGCATAAAACTGAATGAGTTACTGCATTCAGTGCATCCCCAGGATGTCACTGTCCACTTACTATGACAATAGCACCTGCAAACTTGTGTTTAGTCCACAGTCTCTGAATAGTGACTGGAGGAAGGAGCAGATACAGTTGTTCAAAATAAGGCTCCTCTGTAGGGGAGCAGACTTCTCACAGTGAAAGTGATTTTGACACCTAGTACAGAAGCAAAATCTCAGTGCTCATCCAGCATGACCTACATGAGGTAGACCTCAGGGCAAACTCACACACCAATAAGTCTAGTTTGTGGAAGTGTGGAAGGACATCGACAGGAAACACAAGTAGATTTATATGTTTAACTTTCTGGAACTGTTTTTTTGTTTCGGAGAATACAAAGAAAAAAATGCATTCAAAAGATTTGAATTCAAAGTTTGACTAATATTCTTTCAATCTTATTTGTTAATGGTTGGTTAATGAGGACTGCAACTAACAATTATTGATTAATCTAAACCTCCAACAATTAGTGCAGATAATTAACTGCATGTGGGACTGTATATCATAAACATGTTAAGTGATACAGAGAGGTAACAGTGTCTGTTAATCTTCAACTAGATTACTGAAACAAAAAAAGAGTTCATTTTTACGCAAAAGATACTAGGCTATATACGCCAGCAGAAATAGCTTTTGGGCAAGATCGCATATTAACATCTAGAGTCAAACATCAGACTTCACACTGTTCTACAAAACACATCTAGTATGACCACTACTCATGTGAAGTTTCCAAAACAGGTAATATTTCATTTCTATGTGCTCCAGATCAATAGTTACATATTTTACATTAATATTAATTTATATCACACCATTATCATATTTAGATATTAGATTAGTTTTTCTTTAACAATTCATGCAATTAAATCTTGTTTCATTAATTAAAAAAACATGTGTTACTCCGTTACCATGACATATTATTATTAAATGTCTCATAAATGCCTCAGAATTTGTTATGGACATGCAATGTTCAGTCATATGGCAGAAAACAAACATAAAAACATTTCTATATGAGTTTTTAAAATGTTATATTCTGAGAACCACATGTTGGTAATGTTGAGTTTCTGTTACCAATCACATTTTGGCAGAAAAGTCATATAAGTCTTAATTTAATTAGATCTTTTTGTGTTGCCATTAAAGTACATGTAGGCACACACAAAATGGCATGTTGTTTTTAAATGTCGGATCACTGAGTGGTACCAAAATATGTGGTGGAAGTTACCGCATGATCTTCCCTTTTATCTTCAAAAACTACTCCAAAATGTGTGACACGGTTAGCACGGTTAACAACCATGCTACCATGGCAATAGTGCAGTGCTAATACTATTTATTTGTATACCGTAGAGAACAAAGCTATACTGTTCATAAGTTAATGAACGGTTGTAAGGGTTAATACAAGGCTATGTTCATAACAGTAAAATTAAAAGTATGAAATAAAAAGTCACATTGTACTGTAATTGGTCAACAATAAACAACTTCCCAGCTTTTCATCCAATTATCAGAAAATGTCTATTCTGTTGTGTACACAAGCAGGAAAAGAAGTGAAAAGTGCGAGAGGAACAATTAGCGAGAGAAACAGCAAACAAGTAGCAGAAAGAAGTCAGAGCCTAATCCTTGAGATTTAACTAATGGATTTGAAAGTCCATGTGTGTTTCCCCAAGAGAGTCAACAAACAAAAATACACAATTAAAAGATGAGCTGCAATCTCTCTCATCAAGGGTAAGTCATTGTAACCTCACTGTCAAACAAAGTCCAATTTGTGAAAAATAATTCATGAGCTGCTTCGTCATCACTACAATGGCCTCAGAATGCAACACAAAAGAAACTACATGCTCAAGTTTAGTTGTTTTTGTAATACATTATTGGAAGGGCATAAGGTTGGGAGTTGTTGTTCAGTGTCTGTACTTTCACCATGTCACATTCCACAAGCAAAATCAGCAACAATTAAAAACACCTGACAAAAATTAATTGCATTTGATACAAAGCTTGGCACCAATATATTAATTTCACCATGTGTGGGTCAGACACAAGCTGCTGCGGGGCCTTTCCAACTGAAAATCTCCAACAATTGAAGAGAATACACCTTCTAATGAACTGAATATTCCTCTTAGCTGAGCAGGGTACAGAGAAAATATCCTATGTGTGATAATACTACAAGAAAGAAATTATATGAGTCAGCTGTGTGCAAAACAACAGTTTATATCCCTAAAGCCAATATTCAATACTAACCTCTACCAGAGACTTTACTTTGTAATGAGCTAATAGANTTAACAGCAGGGAGCCATCATAATGAGACATCCTTATAAATGTGGTAAGCAATCACCAAAGAAAAAGAAGCTCAGCCAAGACAACTATACCAAGCACAACACTGGTAGTCAGCAGCAACACGAGCAAAAATGAACAGCCAGCAGAAGCCAAGACACCACAAGCAGATTGTCAAGCAAAAACCAGCAGTGTCGGCGGCCTCATACAGCCAAGCACACAAAGCAAATTACAAAAAATAACCAAGACATCCAAATGGCACGCATGTTGGCACAAGCAACAAGCACTTACCTTGATGATGTGAGCAGGCATCTTAGTGGAGGGCAAATGGTCACGCAACAAACAACAAAACTCAGTCAGCTTCCAGCTTGAAATGAGGCCAACAGGGAGGTCAGAACACCATCACAAGCTACAGGGAGCAGAAAAGCATGATTATTCCTCCTTAACCTTCCATGAAGCTACATGATCAGCTGGTTGGCAAGCTATCTTATAAAATACTGTGTCTGCAGAAGCTAAAGAAACAGGCATAGGCAACAGAGTTGTAGCAGTTAGCAAGCAAAAGGGCAGTGCAACAGTACAAATAAGCTTAGCAGAGTAGCAGAGCATTGACAGCTTGATTAGCACATTATATTGCAAAAAGGTGTAGTAGCAACACATTGAAATGTTACACACTGTCTGATCATGGCATCTGAGCATTGTTTGTAAGATACAACTCACAATAACTTAAAATGAGGTTATAACTCCAGAAACAATGCCTGGCTTTGAAGTCAGTTTGACATAGAGCCAAACCACAATTATAACGACTTTTGCATCAGTTGCATGATGCACACAGGCCCAAAGCAGCTTTTTCTCAAAGACTAGCATTGTGAAAAAGACATCAGCAGATAACATTTTTTGAGCATCATAACCTTAATGAAATGTCAGAATTTGATCTATTCACTCTGGTATAATTTGGAAAGTCATGAACAGCCGCAAAATTGAATTATTTTAACCATATTCACGCTAATTAAGAGCCAAACCGGTAATAAGCCTCTAGTGCACTGACTCTATTGCAACACAATCCCAGAAGGTCCAAGTTATCTTATATCCGGAAGTTGATCTTTTTTGGCTTTAAGCAGAACTGAGTATCTGAGGAATGAATAAAGCCCCGTCTCTGATGTTATATAGTTCTCTTTACATTCATAGGTTGTGAAGATTTATGAGCATAATTCAAACAGCAGCCAGTAAATCTGGACAGCTATCAATGGAGGATCATTTGCCTGATAGCTGTCAGACTGAAACAGAACCACAATCATCACAAAGTGAGTGGGACTAAAAAAATAAACAGGGAAACAAGTGTGTTAAAAGAGTCAAAAAAAGACTCAGACTGGATGCCAGTGTAGTGTCCTTTCTTCTGAATGTGCACATAAATACCTCAAGAGTAATTTTAACTTTGCCTGGCACCACATTAGCTGTAATCAGAGCACTGTGTGGATTGAGATTGTTTGAGAGCACCACTTTAAATGTGAAGCAGTACTACATTAATGTAAATGAATTGTAAATATTGTCAAACAGCAACCCATTTACCTTGGTTTGCTAATTTTATTAAACACTTTTTTTCTTTCTGCACAAGTGTGTTCAATTGTGAAGACTCGACTGACCAAAATGCAAAAAGAATGATGTACCACTGCAGCCAATTTTCAGAATTTTTTTTTTTT
>JANJYP010100020.1:0-11572 GCA_024605115.1 Rastrelliger brachysoma | reverse complement strand
CATAATTAAGACCATATTTAAAATTATAGCAAAAAAAGATTTTCAGACAGCTAGTCTTTGTCTTCCTCTCTGATGACTTTGTTTTTATTTCTAACAGCATGCCTGTACCCATCTGTTGCATTGCTTATCTGTGTCTTTATCTATAAACCAATCAAATCAAACTAAATTAAACATTGGAGATGATTATTTTCCACTTGATTTTCACTTCTGTCCACCATCAGCGATCGCTAAAAGTGTGGCGGACTATTCTTTTATTGCTTCATCAAACAGTTAAATAAATCTGAAAATCAAATCTGAACCCTGGCAGTTAAAGTAAAGGGCACTTTTTGGGCTTCTAACCTTTTCTGTGCTGATTTCACAGTTTTATGATAATTTAAGGTTTATTTTGCTGTATATTTTAAAATACCATTTGTAGCAACTATTCACTTATTTGCCTTCAACTGGAACAACTATTTGATTGACCTATGTATGATTATTAAATCAGTGTAAAAATGGGCAAATATAAATGTTCCCTGTAGGTATTCAGATTTTCTTATTAGAATATTACTATTTTGTATTATGAATTGTTAATATGTACCTTCAAGCTGATAATTATTGGACGTTGTTTGTCTTTGTGTAGGTTACTGGTTGCCTTTTTCTTTCCATTAAAACACTCATTACACTCACACCTTACAGTGAATGTAGTAATGTCATGACAGTGAACACCAAAGTGGTGAGGCATGTTGTGAGGAAATTCTTCATTGACTAGAAATACATTTGTTAGAATACACGTGGGCAAACTCATGGAAATACCCTCCTTTCCAGACAGGGAGGGGTCATGAAGAGTTTGAGCTGATGACACACACACATACAAGATGTCACAAAACCACATGGTCACAATGAGAGCATGCACTATACTTCCTGCAGGTGTTGCGTGTGGATGATGAGCTTGTGACTAACTCAGGTATGGTTGTCATTTGTGGAATGGGGCCTCAATCAGATGTCTAAGCAGGATATCGCTGTGTGATGGACAGGTATGCATAAAAAAAATGCTTGTCCCTTCTGATGACTAAATGACCCATGACAATCAGGCGCAGTGAACATTGCAATTATGTGCACATGTGTGTCATCACACGTGTGACCTCCTGACTTAGTTGGTTTCCTCCCAAAACCTTTTGCCTTCTTTTCCTGGTGACAGAAAACCTGGTGACACTAGGATGAGCGACAGGCGAAGAAGAGGAGAAATGGCGCCGAAAACTGGAAGGAGATAAAATGGATAGATAAGGTCAGGGCATCGAAGAAAAAAAAATGGGAAAGTGGATAGATTGCGACAGAAGAGAGGGAGAAAGAAGAAAGAGGGGGGTGGAGGAGTTGGGAGGAGGGGCGCAGGAGAGAAGAGTGATGCTATTGATACACTGAGGCTGCAGAAAGAGGAGAGGAAGGTGCACTCCATTTCTTTTTTCCTCAAAGTACTATCAGAAGACATACATTACAATGACAGCACTGTGACCACGCCAACCACATAAAAAACACACACACCCTTTATTTCATCTCCCACAGATAGTTATTAATAAAAGGACAAGGGCACACTCACACACACACACACTCATGCAACAAAGACTAAGAGGAAAAATTGATGAGAAAGAGCGATGGAGAGTCGAATGAGGAAGATCAGGTCGTGAGGAAGCTTGTCCGCCTGACAACGTGAAGTCTAGAGCAATGGGACTCACACCTCGATTTGTCAGTGTGATGAAATAAGCTACGGACCACAATCCCATACTCCACACAGTCTATACTGACGTGACATCTAAAGCATCTCTTTTTCCTCACTCTTCACTCCTCTCCCCTTCCAAGTATTCATTTATGCCCTTATTTCTCTTCTTACTTCCCTCACAGACTCTCTCTGCCTTTCTCTCTCTGAGTCTCGGTGTTATCAGTATCTGACACACAGTGAATCAGGGAGTATCTAGCGGCCCACTATCAGACCTCTCTTCATCTCCCACTGCCCCTCTGTGCTCAGGCCTATCAATCAGAGAACCACTGCCAGGACAGATGCCACTGACGCAACCGCAACCACGGACACAACTTGCATCTGTCACAACTAACAGATTTAAGAAGAGTTATTAAATCACTACATCAAAGTACAGCGGAGGCAATATGATGATGTTTGATGACATTTAGAAGAATCTGATTGTGGATAGTAAGATGGGGCTGAAATTTAATCAGATATGGCCTAAGACCACAATCCTGATTGCCATGCTAAACCTCTCAGTGATACATTAGAACAAATATAAGTTCTTTATTAATTATTGATCTTTTGCTGATGTGATAAGCTATCGGTTGTTTTACTTTTGTTTGTTTTACAGATCATCTCACTATAGAGAAAATGAACAAGAGAGAGATTGAGATCTGAGATTATGAAAAGCACTCAGTGTATGACGATGCATTTACTCATGTATGTGGATAACATGCCAATGGAGAAGGATAGAATATTTTTTTGACCTCTGTTTTTTTTTTAATTATTTACAAAATATATGTTGAATCCCCATTCTCTGTTGGGTAGATTATGAGTGTGAGTACTGGCTTTTGGTTTGCTGTAAATTGGATTGAATACTGCAGGAATTCAAAGTGTTTTGTTTTTTTTTCTTCTCTCGCCCAACTCCATGACTCTACACTATCAATGTCAGATAGCCTACATACCACTAAAACACACATGTTGGTCATTTTTGTGATCTAAAGATTACTGTAATGCACCAACAAAGGTAGGGCGAATAAAATTAAAAGATAATATTCCTAAATTCTATTGTGCTAATGATTTGCCAGCATTCCAGTGATCTACAGGTTACTGTAATGCAAAAATAAATGAATGAATGCGCCATCAAACATAGGGGAGAACAAGACTACAAATTAATAAAAATACTGTGCCAGTGGATTCCCATTTTAATTATCTATAGATCACTGTAATGCACCAACAAATGCAAAAATCCACCAATAAAGGTACCTATCAGCAAATTACTTCATAATAAAAAATAAGCTTCACCTAATTTCTTAAGAAGAAAAAAAAAGGATACAGAAAATGTATTTTGGTGACTAATGTTTGATTACGTGTAATTTTTGTTCACAACAAAACTCCACAGGGCCCATTTAATGATGTTTCACATCCTAATCTATTTGACAGAAGCAATACATTGTGTTAAGAATCTCCATTTCTAATCCTTTTAAATATTTTGCATGAAAGAAAAACCTACATTTGGATAATGATTCTGAGCACAAAATGTTGTCTCTCACCAGTTTTAAACCAAATAGAAAAGAAAAAAGCATGTCAATTAGTTCAGGCAAAATGGCTACTGAGGTCACATGACTGACTCTACTGGCTGCAACACATATTAAACACACCCAAAATGCACTTGGAGGGATATTTGAACTGTTGATGTCCTGCAAATGTGTTTTGCCCAACTCAGCCACCATCTAGCCACACTGCTAATTTACTAACCTTGATAAGCTAACTGCTAACTCAGTTATATGCTTTAAACAGTTCCTGCTAAAAGATGTAGCATTTAGTTTGAAGAGGAAAATGATCATCAAGAGTTTCCTGTCCTGTTGTTGGCTGTTTGATGCTGGATATCACTGCTTCACTTCAGCAAGGTAGAAGCTGTTTTTGCTAACATTTGTCTGTTGCTGTATTTGCTATGTAAACCTGCTGTTTGTGTGCTTAAAAAAGCTGATAATGCTGCTGTGTGTTATGTATATGCTTGTTTTCTCTGCATTTTCTGGCTGCTCTGTTGTATTTTGCTTTGCTATTAATTAATTTCATGTTGTCACTGAGCTTCTTTTTCATTCGGTGGATGTTTTTGTCATGTAACATTATGAGGCCTTCAAGCTATGGTTGACATGGTGGTTGTGCTTTTGCAGAAGTTTGCTGTGTTGTCGTGGCTCGTTGTATGCTGGCTTTAAGCGTTATTGTTGTTTTGTAGATGGTCCTTTTTAAAACCTACAACACTGAGTTCATGGAAAACCTGGCTTACCGCAGGATGGGTTGTCACATCACATTTTCTCGAAGCATTTCATACTCAGCAGAAAAGAGATATTTTAGGAAAACAATGGCTTCCTGTGTCAGCTTTCTTCTCTACTCTACATGATTATGGATGCTTTGCTCATGTGCTTTGGTGTACATTGCTGCTACATATTCGTTCCTTATCAACACCAGGTGATCTTCAGCAAGGTAAGTGCTGTTTTTTTTTTTTTTTCCTAAGATGCTTAACCTGTATGTTGATGTTTTCATGTGAAGCTGCTGATGCTGTTGTCTGTTTTTGGCGTCTGCTTGCTGCCAATTTCAGCTTGTGTGCTTCTGCTGCTGCTGTTGATTGTTGACAACTGATGTATGGAACTTGAGCTTGTTATTCATTTGGATGTTGATTGGCACATTCATAGTGATGCTTGTGTTGATCCAGTGTTGAAATAGAAGACATGATGAATTGGGTTTGGTGGCTGTTAGTGACTGTTTTTAATGTTATTGGGTTTGCCTATTAGCTCTATGCAGTCTCCCAACACTTGCTGCTAGTGTTGCTGATGTTCATGTAGTAGTTTTGGGGGAAAAAAATATGTTAGCACTGTACTCTTTGCTGCTGCTGACCTGGATCTTCATGATTATAGCTTTTGTGTTTTAAATGTCAACCTTTCCTCAAATGCTTTATTCTCTCTCAGATTTCAAATATCACTTTTTCACTTTGCCAAGGTAAGTGTTGCTTCTTCTTCTACCCATGCTCAGAGTTTTATTAATCTGTTGAGTTGTTCTGCCATCATGTTGCTGAGGCTATACGCCATTTTAGTGCTGCCCTACAGGTTAGGGTTATGGTTTATGTTTTGGCATCTGCTGGTTGTTATCGTGCTGCAGTGTTCATTATTTGCATTGGTATTATTTGGGATTCCCTTTCATGCATTTGGTTGTTTCATGGCCGTTGGATACTCATGTACGTTGCATGCATGTCTGCTGACTGATATGCTATTAAAAGGCATTTCAAAGTCTTATTTTCTTTAAACGTTTGTACTCAACAGATTGCTTTGATCTAGGTCTGGGCAGTGATATTTTGTATAAAGATGGTGATTGTGTGACATGTTTTTATTTCAGTTGGCCTCTGCAATATTTATTTTTATAAAACATATTCCCAGAAACTCTGAGCCAAAGCGACCTCTTCACTCAACTCTACTTCCTCGCATAACTTCAGCATACACAATTTTTGCCACAAAATCGTTCAGATAGGGCCGTGCACATAATGTGCCCGCTTTAAAACAGAAGCAGGGTTTGTCAACTAATAACCAATCATACTGTAGACTAATATTTGTATCTGTATTCTCCTTCAAACATGTTGTAGTGGTCTTAAATTAAGGAAAAATCTAATGCACAGACATGTGACGAAAGGAAAGGATAAAAGTATGCTTGAGACTCTCATTTATTATTGAAGAGGCCACTAGATCTAGATCGCATCAAGCCTGGGACAGTAGATAGTGTTTCATGGTGGCTTTGTCTTTAAATATTCTCCTAGATTGAAAGCTTCAAAGTAAACTTCAATTACTGCCGTGATTAGATCTGGCCTGCTCCATTAGAGGACATTCTAGCTCGGGGGGGACAGACAGAGAGAGCAAGGCGAGGACTCTCAGACCCCCAGCCAAGGAATTACTAACTATTGATCTTGCTGCCACAAGCCATCTGACAATGACATTATAGTTGTGTAGCTTCAGAAGAAGCAGTACAGTTCAGCACAGGGGCTGATGTAGTCCCTGCAAAGCACTTAGACATGGGGATTAAATCCTGTTTCATTTGGGATAGGACGGAGAGCAAAGGGTTTCTGCTGGCTGTGGGTTAAAGTTCCAATTTGATTCAGTTTTTTATCACTTTGTTTTGAAATACACTATAGCTCAGTGTTAGGGTCGTATTTCATTTACTGTTCCTTGACAATGTGGTCCTCAGTCACTAAAATAAAATGTGTTCATGGTTTTTTTTTTTTTTTTTTTTTTGCTCGACAAGTGATAAACACATCCCCCAAAGCTTAAGATGCTAGTGTAACACATTTCATGTAACAAATTCTTATGGTTAGCGCTCAACGGTTAGTTAGAGCTAAACGGTTAGCTTTAACCATGGTCCCAGCTGTAATGTATATGTGTGGTTATTCCTTTAAATTGCCTTTTTTCATCCAGTTTCAATTGTGTAAAGTGTTGATAGAAAATGTGCTCTTGTTCTTATTGGACCTTACAAACTTAACACATTTACATTCCTAGGGTGTTTAGTAGACTGATAAAAAAAAATGTTCCAAAAAGGCTTGATGAGACTAATAAGATGGATAATATGCAAGTTGGGTGAATCCATGACCCCAAATTACCTGTCTGAGTTATTGGTTGGCCTTGTGATAGCCTGGAGCGCTGTACAGGATATGCTCCTCACCTAATAAATGTTAGAATATCTTCGAGCCACCAGTTCTTATGTGACCCTGAACAGAATAACCAGTTCAGAAAATAGATGATAGATTTATGGGAAAGATATTACAAGGTCTTGACTGAGGACTCAAGTTTTTCTATTCAACTTAAATGATGTGTTTAGCTTAGTCTAAAAGTTGTCCTGCACTAATCAAATGCAAGTATCCATGTATTGAACTGATACATTGGATCAGTATCAGTACTCAAATACACTGGAGATCGAAAGGATTAATACCAAAATCTCCTCAGACAAATCAATGTAACTCTCCTGTCAGTGTGCATTTTTTGTGATCATGATTGGTTGGATGTATCAAGAATATCTTATGCAAATCATGAGACCCTGTACATCTGTAATACTGAGCATACAGTACATTTTGTCCTCAGTATTACATAAATGATACCATTCTCTCCATGCATAATGTGACATTCCTTCAATTCAATCTTCCCTCTTCTTTTTTTTTTCTCTGCATTGGACAGACAAGCAAAAAAAGAACAGAACTCAAACACACACACACACACACTCGCATCACATCAATGTAAAAATCGATGAAGTGTGTCAGTAACAAATGTCAAAACAACAGCGAAAAACCAATACAGAGCACGATGAATATTTATATGTATATTATCACAGGCACTATTTCTCATTCAGCACTGTATGTATTAGTTTAACATACCTCAATAGTATCTGCACCATTGATTCGAGTGAGTCCCAGAGAGATTATCTCTTAAGATGATGTCTTAAAATGAGAGAATACATGGAGTAAGGGAGCTGTCACCTTCAATACTAATAACTTTTTTTTGGCTTCCACCAGACCTGGCAGTGTAAAATTGTTGTAACACAATATTCAAAACCTCCTAGAACAATATAATTTAAAAAATGTAAACATGAAAGTTGAATGTTTCCCAGCTTTATACAACCTTTCACATTCTCCTGAACAGTTTTTCTATTTGTGGGTCTATAATTCACACTAAGTCTTTTATGGAATACATCTAAGCAATTGTTCATATGATTTAACTGTCTAGTTTTTAATGTCTAAAACATTGTAAAATTAAATTATACATGAATTAATAGAGGTTTAGATGAAAATTAATTCAGGACTGTATTGTTCCAACCTTGTCAAAATCTGATATGTTGTATTGTTGTTATGTGCGGTATGAGATTACTGTGATTGAAATAAACCAAAGGCCAATTTTAATGTTGATGAACCTCTTATTATTTAGAAACGGTCCAGATTTTTGTGCTCTAGTCCTTGAAACCAGCAAATTGAGTAGAAATGCATGACCTTGATAATAATGATAATGATCCTGATAGGTTTCCCTTGTGACCCTGCCAATACTGTTAATAATGACAATGATGATGAGTGATATTATGATGATGATGCTGGTGTTCCTGGTGATGTTGCCAGCACTGTTGATACTACTGATGATTGTGGAAATGAGCATGATGATAAGGTAAAAACATTTTCTTTGTGCATGCATGGCTCCTGATAACAGTACTGTAAGTCTACACTGATAGTCCCGCTGACCATCTTATCTACTACATCTCACTGTCAGACATCCATTTCCCTTTCCTCTCTGTTTGCAGGCCCCCCGAAAACCATTATAACAACCTGATCAACACTCTGCAAAATCATGAAATGAACCATTAGAGGGCAATATTTAATGAGCAAAATGAGGCAAGGCTTTGATTTTTAAAAAAAATGAAAACAAGGTGTACTAAAGAGCGAGAGAAAAGATCTTTGGGGGAAAGTGAAGAAGAACACGGGTACTCGAGTAGGAGAGGGGAAGATGGAGACGGAGAGGGAGTGAGGGGAAAGAGAGAGAGCAAGAAAGGCAGGGGGAAGATAGATCACGGTCCTGAGCGATTGTGACAAGCATAGACCCTATCAGCCGCTGTTTGTTTGCACACTCCCCTCTCTGCATTAAAGGAGCCGTCCAGGCCGCCGGCAGGCCGCGAGCGCTCCATCTCATCACCTGACACGCCAACAGATGTTATGGGCTGATAAGAGCCCCGCGGCCCCCTTCCCTTTGCATCTACGATTACCTCCGCACAAAGGAGAAGGGGCGGCGGGGGGATGAGGAAGGAGGTGGAGGAGAAGGAGGTGGAATGGAGAGAGAGAGAGAGAGAGAGAGAGAGAGAGAGAGAGAGAGAGAGAGAGAGAGAGAGAGGGCGAAAGAGAGGAAAGGAGGCATGAGGAGGGAGGAAATCAAATACTTCATGATGGCCTGGTGTAAAAAAAAAAAAGGAAAAAAAGAAATGAAATAGATGGAAGTGGAGTGTGTGTGTATGTGGAGGGGGTGGGAGATTGAAAAAGGGAATGAGAGAAGGAAAGATGGTGGGGACACACTCATTTGTCCTGTATGAAGTGGTAAATGGCCTTGCCGTGCTTCCTGGCCCCATGCTGTTTGTCTCTGTCCTAATCGGCTTATTCCATAAGCACTGCTGCACCATCGTCATTAGGCAATGATAATGATATTATTTAACAGGGGATGAGAGAATTAAGGAGGCGCACTATCTGATGGCTAGTTTTGTTCGCCGCCTCATTTCCTCATCCTCAGAAAATGTAGCATTTCCCAGTTGATAAGGATTGTTTTGCAATTGTAAGGATACTTTAATGACTGCCATATCCACTGGCTTTATTGCCTAAAAACATCATTACTCTAACTTTTGTTGTGTATTACATGGCTGGTTTGTTCTCCAAATAACACTAACTAAATTGGGATGTCAAAAAAACTCAAAACAAAACAAAAAAAAAAGCTATGTGGAACATTGCTCTTGTTATGGCTAATGTAACCCAATCACTGCAGTAAATACATACATATCTCTGTCTCCCTCCCTCTGTCGCTTCCTCCTGATCACTAATTTATGATATAATTTAACAACGTTTCTATATTTGTTCCGCTAAACACTTTGCGTGGCATCAAATTACAGCTCACAAAAGATCATAGAAACCCAATATCATGCATCCGATTCTCAGCCAATCTGAATGGAGAGATTGTGTTTCTTTTCTTTTTTCCCCCCATTGCTTGGCTCCAAGTCCAGAGGGGGATAGATGACATTACTAAACACAAATCAGCCAATAGAAATAAACAAACTCAGGGGGGATAAACAACAATGCAATCTCCATCTACGCACAAACAATATGGAGTGTGTATATATGTGTGTGTGTGTGTGGCTTCTCTTGATGAGATTGAATATGTGTAGATGATAAGCCAACCAAGGTAATCAATGCCATAATGATGGGGGGGTGTGGGAGGTGTGTGTGCGTGTGTGTGCGGGGGGACACCAGGTCGTATCGCACACAGTCATCAATGGAATTTCTAAAGCCTGCCCTGTGAGTGTGTGTTTGTGTGTGTGTGTGTGTTAGTGCGTGGAGCAAAAGCGTGACAAACGCGTCATCTCGTGTGCGAGAGAGATAAGCTCTAAATAATTGCGGTCTGACAGGCCTGAATAATGGCCAAATTAGACAGAAGGTGCACGTTATTACGAGCTGCAAACATTCAAGGCTGGTTTGAGATGTAACTCGGCTTGATTAAGGGTCTGATGATGATGATGGTGATGGTGATGATGGTGTGTAAGACCCCCCATGTTCGCGCACACCCGCCTCCGCCCTAATCCCATTTCCTCTCCTCTACTTTTTTCCTCTTTCTTCTCCTCTCCTGTGGATTAGCATGGCAGGCTGCTCCACTGAGTTACCTGTGGACGACCTCCTGTTGAGCAGCAGCCCACACACTGAGAGTAAAAGCAGGATGAGCAAAGAGAAAGAAGATGAGTGGCGGTGGTGGGGGAGGGCAGCCACGGCCATTGATAATCAGTGGATAAAAAGAGCGATACAAGGTCAGGGAAAGGACGGGGAAACAGTCGGGTGAAGCCGGGTGTTTTGTGGTGAGGTGGTGTGAAAGAAGCGATGGCAGGGAACAGAAAGAAGAGAGAGGAGTGGCGGCTTTGATGTTGATCAGCTTTGGATTTGGTGTTTTGTCTGTGCTGCGGTTACGCCACGCTCAGGTAGAAAGATGAGAAAGGCCTTTTGGGAAGCCTTTGCTTTGCTCGACGCTTACCTGAGGCCTAACCAAAACAAGGAGCCTGTATCCACTGCACGGATCAGAGCTGTAGTACAGCATGACCTAACGGCAGAAAGACAGGCTGAAAAATGACAGAATCAAGCATGTAGGGGAGGAAAAACAGACCTAAAATCAATTTCTCCACCTGACATAAACCTTTATGGCATAAATCATAGCATATACTATACTAAATTACATCAAACTGATGTAATTTTGCACCGACCTTTTAAAGGGAAAAAAGCATAATTCATGCTTTTTCCCCAAAAAATAACATGGATTTTTCTTCAGTTTGGTGGTTATACACTGTCACTGTCCCTTCAGTTTACTGTTATTAGTTTTCAAATAGAGGGTAGTCTCCTCTGACATCTATTCTGAATGATTTAATGTAGAAGATTTATGGCAAACAGAAAGGCACAAGTATGTAAAGATGCAACGTGTTGGTTCAGGGGTTAGTGCTGCTGTCCCACATTAAAAAAGCNGTGTTGGTTCAGGGGTTAGTGCTGCTGTCCCACATTAAAAAAACGGTTTCGTATACCTTCAAGATTTCTCCAGGTGATCTACAGACAAGTGACACATTAAAGGAAAAAAAAAAACATAAAGTACTTTATCAAGGTGTGGGGCCATCCAGAACAATTTCAGTACACCTTGACACTGTTTCTACAAGTCTATGAACTTCATTCTTCCAAAAGATAATCAATCATTTATTGTTTTGATGACGGCGGTGGAGAGCATGGTCTAACATGTCGGTCTAGTATTTCCCATAGTTGTTCAGTTTGGGTTGAGATCTGGTGACTGTGAAGGCCATAGCATCTGACTCGCAATCATTTTCATACTCCTCAAAACATTCAGTGACCTCTTGTCCTATGGATGAGGGTATTATCATCCTGAAAGGGACCATGTTTCATTATAAGATAAAGTGATCACTCAGAATTACTGCGCATTGATTCACAGCATAGCGGAGCTGCCTGATGTCCTCTCTGTAGGGGTATGGTATTCAGACCTGTAAAACATGTAACAAATTAAAGGAAAAATCAGTAGCTTTGTTGTACAAAGCAGAAGA